>CAUYQV010091717.1:0-19867 GCA_963574575.1 Galagoides demidoff
CCCGCCAAACAACAATGATGGCTGCAACCAAAAAATAGCCAGGTGTTGTGGTGGGCACCTGTGGTCCCAGCTACTTGGGAGGCTGAGGCAGGAGACTCGCTTGAGCCCAGGAGTTGGAGGTTGCTGTGAGCTGTAATGCCACAGCACTCTACCCAGGGGGACAGCTTGAGGCTCTGTTTCAAAAAAAAAAAAAAAAAGAAAGAAATTGCTGGCTGGGTGCAGCATCTCATGCGTATAATTCCAGCACTCTGGGAGGCTGAAGCAGGTGAATCACTTGAGCTCAGGAGTTCAAGACCAGCCTGAGCAAGAGTAAGACCCCATCTCTACTAAAAATAGAAAAATTAGCCGAGCGAGCGTGGTGGTGGGCACCTGTAGTCCCAGCTATTCCAGAGCCCGAGGCAAGAGGATTGTTCAAACTCAAGATTTAGAGCTTGCTGTAAACTATGGATGGCACGGCATTCTACCCATTGTGACAGAGTAAGACTCTGTCTCAAAAAAAAAAAATAATGTTGCTTAAAAATCCATGTACTCCAGTACTGGTAGACAGGTTCAGTTAGGAAGCCAAACTCTAGTTCAAAAGTTGCTTGGCCACCGTACAATCAGAGCAAGGGGTATTAGATGAATGAAATTTATCGTCACAGCGCAGAAAAATAAATGACCCCTGGACCACTGAACCCAACCTTTCCTTAGGACAGGGCCTTGACAAATGTTTCAAAGTAATCCTCTGTGACAGTTTTATGTGGAGCCTCCTTGGACACAATTGTTCTTTAAATGTGCTAATACATTTCAGCAAGCCTGCTTTAGTCCAGGAGCCATTCTTTCCCATTAAGATGAGTTTGCATACCTTTGTTTTGATGGTCACTTGCTGATTTTACTAGTCTAATGCTCAGGGAATTATCTACTTTGCCTATTTTCCAAATTCTGGGTGAGAGGGGAAGCCTCTCTGTGGCCTTCACGTATGGCTACGCTTGATTGAAATCAGAAGTCTTTGTTCCATGTACCTGCGGTCTGCCATAAGGGCATAAGAAACTTTATACTTGAGTCAGCATCTGGCTTGCCTTTTCTGGCAGTGATACAATAGGGTAACTTATGTTTTAGTGTGTAATTATCCTCCCAGCCATCCACCTGAAGAACAATAGAGATGCATTCTCAACATACCTAGTTTTTTCCTTATGAATCTACTGTAAAATTATTTCTATGAAATGTGTAATCTTACCTGAAATAGCTTGAAACTTCTCTGCAACTTATTTTTCCCTTATTTAACTGCTATTGGGATAGATTTCACATGTTTAATTTCCACTTTCTTTCATTTGCTCTAAAACTTTGTCTTTAAAACTTAAGTGGCAGGCCAGGCGTGGTGGCTCATGCCTGTAATCCTAGCACTTGGGAGGCCGACACGGGTGAATTGCTTGAGGTCACAGATTCTAGACCAGCCTGAGCAAGAGCAAGAACCCATTTCTTAAAAAAAAAAAAAAATAGCTGGGCATTATGGCAGGTACCTGTAGTTCCAGCTACTTGGGAGGCTGAGGCAGAAGGATGGCTTGAGCCCAAGAGTTTGAGGTTGCTGTGAGCTAAGATGCCACAGGAATCTATAGAGGGCAACAAAGTGAGACTCTGTCTCAAAAAAAAAAAGAAAGAAAACTTAAGGAGTCCTATCCTGCATCCTAGGTATAGACAGTTTGGATATTTTAAGAAGCTGCATTCCTCTACGCACATTTCCCATAACCCTAAGTTTTCTTAGACATCATGAAAAAAAGTGTCACCTTCAGTCTTTTTTTTTTTGAGACAGAGTGCCGTGGTATCTTAGCTTATAGCAACTTCAAACTCTGGGGCTCAAGGGATCCCCTTACCTCGGCCTCCCAAGTAGCCGGGACTATAGGTGCCCCTACAAGGCCCAGCTGTTTTTTAGAGAGGGGAGCTCACTGTTGCTCAGGCTAGTCTCGAACTCATGAGCTCAGGCAATCTGCCCACCTTGGCCTCCTAGAGTGCTGGGATGACAGGTGTGAGCCACCACACTCAGCCTTCACCTTCAGTCTTCATCCCTCCATCTTGAAGAGTCCTGATGCTCTTCAGGGTCATTTGAACCCCTCCTGAAACATGAATGTGTTTGTAT
Organism: Galagoides demidoff; assembly: GCA_963574575.1. Lineage (NCBI taxonomy): Eukaryota > Metazoa > Chordata > Mammalia > Primates > Galagidae > Galagoides > Galagoides demidoff. Next base: position 2,114 of record CAUYQV010091717.1, read on the forward strand.
TTTACATACATAAAAACTGAGGTATAGGGTGGCACCTGTAGCCAGGGTAGGGCACTGGCCACATATACGGAGGCTGGTGGGTTCAAACCTGGCCTGGGACAGCTAAACAATGACAACTGCAACAACAACAACAACAACAAAAATAGCTCAGGTGTTGTGGTGGGCACCTGTAGTCCCAGCTACTTGGGAGGCTGAGGCAAGAGAATCACTTAAGCCCAAGAGTTTGAGGTTGCTGTGAGCTATGATGCCACGTTACTTTACTAAGGGTGAAGTAGTGAGACTGTGTCTCAAAAAATAATAATAATAATAAAACTTGAGGTATAGTTGCTACTTATTTTGCTCCATCTGTGAGCCACTGAGGAAGTTTCAAAAGCCCAGCACAGTCTGAATCATCATGAACTTGGTCATATTGTTCAGTTTATGGATTGTGGGAAGGCCTACAAAGAGAAAGAACAAAGGAATCAAGGAAGCTGGGGTAGCGCAGAATTTTCTACAGAGGATCTACAAAGAGCATGGCATTGCAGGGCAGGGGGTGGCTGTAGATGGAGCTTTGGGAAGAAAGGCCTTGCTTTCCAGGGGAGCTGATGGAGTTATGCAGCTAAGAAGAGGCCTACAGCAATTCTGTATGGGGAGATGTAGTTCTTTCCCTCCCTCTGCTTCCCCTAGTCCTTGCCGAGAGTTACTGAAGCCACTGTAGGTGCGAGGCTGCACTAGTGTGCATCTGTGTGGGTCTCAAGGAGAGCATCTGTTACCGGGGGAACTCACTACAATGACATTGCACATATTCTCTGGTATCTAACGAAAGAGTTGAAGAGTACCATTTTCTGCATTCATTTCTATACTCTACTTAAAAACTTTAATAAATTTACAACAGCTATTGCTATATAAATGGATTTATGGCATGTGCTGTCCATGTCTCAAAATAAATTGGCTAAAAGCACTCAGTGTTCAAGTATGATATGTTATTTTTTCCGTTAGTAAAATATTTCTAGCTCCTTGAATAATGACTCTCAGTATTTCCAGAACGCTTTGCTCCAGCTGTCTTTCCACCTCTTGACTGTGGTAAAATGGAGTGGAAATGTTCATACTGAAGGTTGACTTTCTGGGGAGGCATCTGCCCTTCCCTTCTTTCTTACTTATCATTTACTCCAAAACTACCCTGAAGCAATGGGAGGGCCCTTACACCTAAATGCTGTGTCTGCCAGGGTGGACTTGTCAACCAGTCAGCAGCAACTCAGTTCAACTCACATATAAATTATACTTAATGAGGAATTTTTTTTTTTTTTTTTTTTAGAGATGAATTTTTGCTGTGTTGCTCAGGCTGGCCTCTAATTCCTAGCCTCAAGCCATCTCCCTGCTGTGAAAGTGCTGGGATTACAGGCATGAGCCTTTGCACCAAACCTTATCTTATTAGCTTGCATTTCCTTAGGCATTGAGTGAAATAGCTTCTGGAGTCACTTTTACCTTTGGTAACTGATCTTAGCAGCACTATGGCTCCATACCATGGATGACCACGTGGACATAGGAATCAAAATCGCCTCACCCCTCACTCTCTCATCCTTTCTCTTCTCAAACTACAGGTTTCTCTGAGGCAGGGCCATTCTAGCAAATCTTTCTTCTGACACCAATTATAGGCAAAACAAACTATTTTTTTTTCCTCATGCTGTCAACAGTTCACTTCTGGTACCAGATGTATGTGGGGTTTTCCCCACTAGCCAGTTCTCCAGTTCTCTTCAGACACCAACTTGTGTCCTACAATTTAACTCAATCCTGGCACTACTTTCCTGAAGTTAGTGTCGTACCCCACAGGTTAAGGGCCCATTCCCACAAGACAGCCCCTCACTTCAGATGCCATTGTCACATGTGCTTCTGACCAAATGACTATAAATCAGACGTTCCCACCACTCCCACTTTTTCTTTGATCATTTGCTAGAGTGGCTCGCAGAAATCAGGAAAACCAGTTTATTGTTAAAAAGAAACACAATTCAGGAACAGCCTGATGGAAGCGATGCACAGGGCATGGTGTGTGGGAAGGGGCTCGGAGCTTCGGCGACCTCTCCAGATGCACCACCTTCCCAGCAGCTCCACGTGTTCACCAACCTGGACACTCTTCAAACCTTTTGCTGCTCGCCCCCACCATCCTTTTCAGGTTTTTATTACATAGATGTGATTGATTAAATAATTGGCCATTTATGATTAGTTCAATCTCCAGCTCCTTTCTCCTCCCTGAGATAAAGAGATGGGCTGAAAATTTCAACTCTCTAAACACATAGTTGGTTCTCCTGGCAACCAGTCCTCCATCCTCATTGATATAAACTCATTAATTACCACAAACTCAGGTGTGGTTAAAAGGAGTTTATAATAAATAACAAAAGATATTCCTTTCACCTTTGTTCTTATCATTTAGGAAATTCCAAGGTATTTAGGAGTTTGGTGCCGGGAACAGGATAATGATCCAGTATCTGTTCCTTATTATAAGTCACAGTATCACATAGTTCTTATCCATCTTCATCTCTTGCCTCTCTTGCCCTTACTCACCATGCATTTGTCCATCCCTCAAACACAATGAACTCATTTCTGCCTCAGGACCTTTGCACTGACTGTTCCCTCTACCTGGAAGGGGTTTTCCTCCAGAGCTTTGAAGGCTGGCCCTTCCCTTCATTTAGGTCTTAGTTCAGATGTCATCTCCTCAGAGACACTTCCCTGTTCACACTGTGTAGGCCAGCTCCTTCCTGATAACCCGATCATATCATCCTCCATATCAAGGCTCAGCAAACATTTTCTATGAAGGGCCAGATAGTAAATATTTTCGGCTTTGTGGACCATATGATCTCTATCACAAATACTCATTTCTGCTGTTGTGGCTTGAAAGTAGCCACAGACTTTATATAAATAAATGGGTGTGACTGTGCTCCAATAAGTATGTATGGACACTGAAGTTTGAATTTCATATAATTTTCAAGTGTCATGAAATAGTCTACTTTTGATTTTTTTGTCAGCTAATTTAATATTTAAAAGCCATTCTTAGCTTGTAGGCTGTATAAAAGCAGGATTTGACCCAGGAGCTATTGTAGTTTGCCAATTGTTCTGCTCCATTATCCTATTAGATTTTCATCTCACTGATATCAGAAATTATCTCATTTATTCATTTGTTTGTTTGTTGTCCATCCTTCCTGGTAGACTATACCATCCAAAAAACCACCAGAATGACTAAATAACAGAAAGGAGAGCTTGATTGGCGATGTACGTGCAAGTTGGGTTTTGTACATCATGAGGCCTGTATCATACATCACTAGTAGGTTTAGGGCAGTGATCCTCAACCTTTTGGGCACCAGGAACCAGTTTCATGGAAGATGATGCATCCATGGACAAGGGGTCGGGGAGATGATTTTGACATGAGTCTGCAAGCAATTGATTTATTATAGTCTCAGCAAAGTCAAACCTCTCTGCTTATGATAATCTGTATTTGCAGCCACTCCCCAGTGCTAGCATCACCACCTAAGCTCTCCCTCACATCATCTCAGATCATCAGGCTTTAGATTCTTTTTATATTTTTATTTTTCAAGATAGAGCCTCACTGTGTTACCCTGAGTAGAGTGCCGTGGCATCATAGCTTACAGCAACCTTAAACTCTTTGGCTCAAGCAATCTTCTTGTCTCAGTCTTCCAAGTAGCTGGGGACTACAGGCCCCTGCCACAACACCTGGCTATTTTTAGAGACAAAATCTCACTCTGGCTCAGACTGGTTTTAAACTCTTGAGCTCAAGCAATCCACCTGCCTTGGCCTTCCAGAGTGCTGGAATTACAGGCATGAACCACTTTGTCTGGCCTAGTCATTAGATTCTCATAAGGAGTGCACAACTGAGATGATCTTGCAGGAGGCAGAGCTCAGGCAGTGATGAGAACGATGAGGAGCAGCTGTAAATCTATTCACTGGCCACTCACCTGCTAGGTTTAGAGGAAAAGCTATGCATATTTATGAGGGGAACCAAGTGCATGTGTAATGGGTAAACATATGTACGTGCATCCAGTATTTGCTTTGGAGCAGGGTTTTGGTATAAAATGAGGTGGAATTTGTTCTTCACAAAAGGTGAGGAGCTATAGACACAGACATTTGGTGTGCAACCTCTACACGCTGGCTGAAATAGGTTAAGGTCTGTAGTTCTTTATCAAAAAAGCATGTTTGTAAGACCCAGCCCTCTGTCCGATTAGCGCTATAGAAGTATGGGTTGTAAATCAGGGTTGATAACTCCTATTGTTCAGGGGTTTAGCAAGTGTGGGTTTTCTTATAGAAATTTAGGCTAAGCACCTCCTGTTCCCTTACCTAAGTCATATTAACAAGGCTCCTTTTCTAAGCATCGATTTAGAGCCTTGATTCTTAAAGGTCTCCCTAGAACCAGAAGTAGAGGCATCTCTGGAAGCTTGTTAAAAATGCAGACTCTTAGGTCCTTGGGGACTCCCCCAGACCTACTTCCAGAATCTGCATTTTAATAAGATTCCCCAAATATTGATCTACACAGTAGTTTGAAAAGCAGTGGCCTTGACAACTTGACCAAGTAGTGCTTTCTGAAGACAACTAAGTACTTCTCGACTCACTTGATCAACACGTAAGCCTTGCCTGGTCACATTCACTTTTCTCCTTCCAGATTTCCTCAGGCCCAGCTCCCTTCCTCCTTGTTTCCCACCATTCGCTGCAGACTCACCTCATCACATGAGGGCTCAGTCCTTTCCATACTGGGGCAGCACAGCCTAGGCAAAGGTGCAGAGGAGGAATGAGCAGCGGATTCAGGGACAATAAGGAGACAAGGCAGGAGTGGAGGGCTTATCCCAGGGAAGGCTCAGAGACAAGGTAGAAAAAGTAGAGGGGAGCTGATTGGTAAAAGCTTTGTATGCCCAACTGAGGAGTTTGAAGTTATAGTATACTGGAGTTATGGGAAAATAGTGGAAGGTCTTTTTTTGTAATTTGCAGAGAAATGCTATAATAAAAGAAACACTTTAGCAAGGTACTACGTGTACTATAGGGTTGTCTGGAGTGAGGGACGAGGAGTCAGGCTATAGTAGTGAGGTTCTGGGTAGGGTGTGGCATCTGGAATATGACATACATGAGATATTTAGAAGAAACATTTCCCCTTAGAGCTGCCTGTATATCATGAGAACCCCCAAAGAGGCCTACAGTGAAGACATGCCTTGCATTCTGAGCAATCGAAAAAACATGTGATGATGCAAGTCTTTCTGATGAAGGAGGGGGTATGAAAACTGAGGACAAAATTGTGTGTGTAAGGCTGCAGCTTAAAGGGAGGAAGCATCTTTAATCCTATAATGGTAGTGGTGAAAAAACCATTGGGAAATGAAAAGATTCTAATGTTAGAAGAGGGACTTTACCTAACAAATGCAATCAGTGTAATCTGGTTTCTTGTACCCTCAATGAATCCCCAACAATTAAAAAAAAAAAAAGATTCTTATGTTAAGTCTTACACAGTGGCTCACACCTGTAATCCTAGCACTCTGGGAGGCTGAGGTGGGAGGATCTCTTGAACCCAGGAGTTCAAGACCAGCCTGAGGAAGAGTGAGACCCTGTCTCTACTAAAACCAGAAAAATTAGCTGGGCATTGTGGCAGGTGCCTATAATCACAGCTACTCAGGAGGCTGAGGCAAGAGGATCACTTGAACCTAGGAGTTTGAGGTTGCTGTGAGTTAGGCTGGGGTCAGACCATTCTAGAGTGAGATTCTGTTTTTAAAAAAAACCAGACTTTTGGACGGTGCCTGTAGCTCAAAGGAGTAGGGCGCTTGCCCCATATGCCAGAGGTGGCAGTTTCAAACCCAGCCCTGGCCAAAAACTGAAAAAAAAAAAAAAAGATTCTAATCTTGGTTGGGTTGCCTTTTATTACACGCACATGCACCCACATCACACAATCAGAGTACAGGCTGGGATGCTGTACTTTCTCTTGCTGCAGTTGCATTATCTCTTTTCTCAAAGGGGATACCTCTTCTGATCTGTGATATAGCATACAGTTCAGATTCTATGAACAAGTAGTAGTTTGAGTACAAGTGGTGGTACTTCACCCTAACAAAACAACAGGAATTGTTCTTGTAGTACGTTATCTCCAAACAGAAGAGCAGGTAGGAAAATACTGTATAATAAATTTGGCTGTTTGATTTTATTTATTTATATTTTTAAATTTATTATTATTATTTTTTTTCAAGACAGAGTTTCACTTTGTTGCCCTTGGTAGAGTGCCATGGAGTCATAGGTCACAGCAACCTCAAACTCTAGGGCCCAAAGTGACTCTGTTGCTTCAGCCTCCCTGGTAGCTGGGACTACAGACACCTGCCATAACACCTGGCTATTTTCTTAGAGAAGGGGTCTCACTCTTGCTCAGGCTGGTCTCGGACAACTGAGTTCAGGCAATCCATCTGCCTTGGCCTCCCAGAGTACTAGCATTACAGGCGTGAGCCACTGTGCCTGGCCAAAGTTGGCTGTTTTAACAGTTTCTCTGTAATTATTGGCCTGGCCTTTGTATCTTTGGCTAATGAATAACTGGCCTTTCAATGAAGTTGGGTATCGTTTCCTCATGGCTTCATTCATGCAAACTGTAAATTATCCTGATTAATGATCTTAATGCTGCTTCCCTCTCACAGTAATTTTCTCTCTGTTTTTATCACAGAGGAACATCTGTTTGGGTGACTGAACTCTAATCTTGACACAGAGTCACGGCCATGGTAAGTGGCAGGGTGGGAGGATCTGGTGCCAGCTGCAGACAGGTACAGGATATGTACTCAGTGACTAAGTTTAGTTTAAGCAAAGCATTGTTTGCTCAACAGAGGCTAGAAGGAGGAGGGCATGAAAAGGCAGGCTTTTTAAAAAAATATCATTTTAATTTCTTTCAGTGATAGTAAGCAACCAGACTCTGAAAACTGATTCAGAGAGAGTATCTTTGAATCCTCTAATAGTCTGAGAATATAGAAACAAGTGATGCTATTGCCTTGCAGAAGCACTGCATATTCATTTTAGAACATTTAAAAAGGAAAAACTAAACATCTTGGAGGTTCTACCACCAGAAGGTGACTGTTGTTAACATTTGGTGTAGCCCCATCATTTTAGGCTTGTCAAGAGGGAGGTTTCTTAGTATGGCCTTGTCATCTGCCTCTTGCTTTCTGCTGTGACCAGACTCCTCAGAACTTGGTTATCTGATCTTTAAAACAGGCATGGAATTCAATCCCTTTGAGAATTCTGTAAAGTTCAGGTGGAAGCTGAGCCTTTTAGCTGCTAGCATGGCTCCACCAAAGGCTGGCCACCTGCTTTCCTTCTGCTCCCCAACCCCAAACAAGGTTTCTGGAAAGTCAGGTGGTTCTGATCCCTGGTCTTCTAGGAAGGAATAATAGAAGTAGAAATCTTATACCTGGAGAGGAACTGGAGATACTGCCTCCCCTAGATGCCTTCTTTTACAAAGGTAGATGTGTAAACTAAACTGAATAAATTGTAACATACCCTTAAATTTGTTTTTCACGTTAGAATTTTCTTCATGATTTCTGACAAAGGCTTATTTATGGCTGCCCCAAACCTCTTTATGCTTTAATTAAAGTCTATTTCTTGTTGATTGATTCTCCCTGGACATGGAGAATATTTATTCGGGAATGTTTGTGGTGTCCCTACTTTGTGCCAGATGTGCCACTAGGCTCAGAGTACTCTTCCTGCCTTCAGCAGGCTCACGGCTGTCCTACATGTGAGGACTGTAACCACGTGCTCTTCAGTGTGCTCTCCACTCAAGGGAAGTTGCCTCTGGTCCTCTCAGCCTTCCTCCTAAAACCTGTTTTTCTATTATGACTGTTATTTTTTGGACAGGTAAAGGACTTTTAAAAGAAAAGAAAACCATCCTATGCAGTCACAATATTGAAAATCCCAACTACTTGCCACTATTTTATTTTGGACCTTACTCATATGTGTAATTTTTTTTTTTAAGAGATAGGGTCTCATCTCACTCTATCTCCCAGGCTGGAGTGCAGTGGCATGATCATAGCTCAAGATTGAACTATTGAACTATTGAACCCCTGGGCTCAACTGATCCTCCTGATTCAGCCTCCCAAGTACCTGCGACTACAGGCATGCACCACCACACCTCGCTAATTGAAAAGGTTTTTGTAAAGACAAGGTCTTGCTATGTTTCCCAGGCTGGTCTTGAACTCCTGGTCTCAAGTGATTCTCCTGCCTCAACCTCCCAAAGTGCAGGGACTACAAGCATGAACCACCATACCTGGCCCATAATAACTTTTTAAATAGTAGTAATAAGAGCATAAATAACAATTGTGTGTTCCGCTTTTTTTAAAATTTATTTTATTTATTTTTTGAGACAGAGTCTCACTATGTCACCCTTGCTAGAGTGCCATGGTGTCACAGCTCACAGCAACCTCAAACTCTTGGGCTTAAGTGATTCTCTTGCCTCAGCCTCCCAAGTAGCTGGGACTAAGGCGTCTGCCACAAAATGCCTGGCTATTTTTTGGTTGTAGTTGTCATTGTTGTTTGCAGGCCCAGGCTGGATTTGAACCTGCCAGCTCTTGTGTATGTGGCTGGTGTTCTAGCTGCTGAGCTACCAGTGCCAAGCCATTTTTTTTTTTATGCTTAGTATAGGGAAATGCTTAGAATAAAATGATAAATAAATAGGAAGGATACAAAAGCTTTGTATCCATTCTAACCTTATGCTTTATCTAATTTCTATACTAACATGTTTATATTATATTTTACATCATTAAAATTATTTACTCCAGGTGATAGATATGGGTGTTTTAATTTTCCTCTTATTTTTATTTATTGAATTTTCCAAATTCTCTACAATGACCAGATTTTAAAATACATTGTATTCAAGTACTTAAAGAATTTTGTTATGGAAGTATAACTTCCATATAGGGAACTGCACCCTTTAGGAGACTGGTAGGTGAACTTTGCAATGTGAAGTGAAACCGTTCTATCAAGATAGGATATTTCTCATTCCCAGAACTCCTTTATGCCCCTTCCAGGACGGCTCGCACCTGGTCTTCACTCCTTCCTAGAAACACAGCCACTGTTCTGATAGTTATCTAAAACCATATAGGTTAGTTTTGCCTATTCTGGAACATCCTATAAATGATCATAGAATAGTACTTTCTTGTTTCTGACTTCTTTCTCAGATCTGAGCATTATATTTTGTGATTCATCCACGTATGTATCACTAGGTTGTTCTTCCATCCCTGTCTCTTGCCATTGTGTTCTATTCTAATCTTTTTGACATCTGTCATCTTTCTTAATATAATAACAATAATATTTCATCAGTGGTGAATATAGCAGCTATTTCTATTTTATTTTATTTTGTCATTCTTCCTAACATCTGCTCTGTTTGCTTTGCCTGCTACTACAACCCTTTCTGGGATGGAATCCCCTGTCTTCCAGAATGAATAATGTACACTATGTCCTGGAATTTAAACAATACAGATATTTATAGGGCTAACAAGGAACTAATTTCTTGGTCTTGGAGAAAAAGAACGCTGAGAATGCTGACAAACTGACCCACCCATGCAAGTCTCTGGATCAATTCATCTTGTTACTTATTAATTTTATCCCATGTAGTATTGTTCAGCAGTGCAATTTGCTTTAAAGTTGAATGCGGTGTTTGAGTACCATCCAAAAATGTCATTTAATACTAGAGTTTTTTGTTTTTGTTTTTGTTTTAAGACAGAGTCTCACTTTATCACCCTCGGTAGAGTGCTATGGTGTCACACAACTCACAGCAACCTCCAACTCCTGGGCTTAGGTGATTCTCTTGCCTCAGCCTCCCGAGTAGTTTGGACTATAGGCACCACCATAGCGCCTGGCTATTTTTTTTTTTTTTTTTTGGTTACAGTTCGGCTGGGGCTGGGTTTGAACCTGCCACCCTTGGTATATGGGGCCGGCGCCCTACCCACTGAGCCACAGGCGCCGCCCAATACTAGAATTTTAGAATTTTAAAAGACACCTGTGAAACATTCAACTCCAGAAAGCTCTTAGCTGGGTATGGTGGTATGTACCTGTAGTCCCAATTATTCAGGGGACTGAGGCAGGAGCATCATAAGTTCAAGCCCAGCCTGAGAAAAATAGGAAGAACTCATCTCCAAAAACCAAAAAAATAAAGAGCTGTCTCATGGTGGGGCTAAGGCTGAGTTAGGCCACATTAGGATTTTGACAGCAAATCACCAATTTGCTTGTAAGCACTGATATATTGCAGAAGAAAAGAAGTAAAGTGCCCAGGGCTATCCTACCAAAGTACCACAAACTGGGGGGCTTAAAATATCAAAAATTTACTGCCTCACAGTTCTAGGGGCCACAAATCCAAAATCAAGGTGTGAGCAGGGCCAAGCTCCCTCTGAAACCTGAGGGATCCTTTCATGCCTCTTGCGAGCTTCGGGGGTTTGCTGGCACTCAGGTGTTCCTGGGCTTGGGGCTGCAGAACCTGTGTCTGCCTTTGTCATGTGGCACTTCCCCTCTGCATCTCTGCCTGTCTTCTTCTACGAACACTGGTAATATTGGATTAGGGGCCCTCCCTTGTCCAGCATGATCTCATCTTAACTAATTATACCTACATGGTCCTATTTCCAAACAAGGTCACGTTCTGAGGCATTGAGGTTAGGATTTCAGCATGTCTTTTTGGGGGAATACAATTCAACCTCTAATAGTGCCCAAGGAATTGATGTCATAAATGTCTACTTTCTTCTGACAGGTGTATACAGGGTGATGATTAAGTGTTGGATGCTGACCACATCCAGGATATGAAAACCTGGTCAATTAGCAGAGAAGACCCCTATCCTATAGTACTTGAGGACTTGGATGGGTTTGATGTGGGCCACTGTGGGCCTGAGAGGTCCAGACCAAGGTGATGTAGCACATAAAGCTCAAGTCTGGCTTGAGACTGAACTGTCTTACAGGTATAAAAATCCTCCATTTCTTTAGATGGCCTGTGTTACATCCTTGGATCAAACTAAGTCATCAGAAAGCTTTAGTTCTATTCTACACTATTTTTACCACCTTGTACAGATGGTTTGTCCTAGATTCTACGTTGGTATTAGCCCATAGACTTGCATGAAGGGATATTATATGAAATAGATACGAAGTATTTCAAAAAAAATCACATTGGCTCTGTGCCTGTAGCAGAGTGGTTATGACACCAGCCACATACACCGAGGCTGGCAGGTTTGAACCCGGCCTGGGCTAACTAAACAACAATAATAACTCCAACAAAAAAATAGCCAGGGGTTGTGGCAGGCACCTGTACTCCCAGCTACTTGGGAGGGCGACATAGTGAGACTCTGTCTCAAAAAAAAAAAGAATGACATTATTATATTTATTATGGAGATATAGTTGACATTGTATTTAATAATGATGACGACAGCCATGACTTCAAGTTCTTTTTTGTTTGTTTGTTTTTGGTCACCCTCAGTAGAGTGCTGTAGTGTCAAAGCTCACAGTAACCTCAAATTCTTGGGCTAAAGCAATCCTCTTGCCTCAGCCTCTGAAGTAACTGGGACTACAAATGCCTGTCACCATGCCTGGCTATTTTTTAGAGATGGGGTCTCATTCTTGCTCAGGCTGGTCTAGAACTCCTGAGCTCAAGCAATTCACCTGCCTGCTGGTCTAGAACTCCTGAACTCAAGCAATCTACCTGGCTGGGTCTCCCAGAATGCTAGGAGGAATTACAGGCATGAGCCATCATGCCTGGCCTTCATGAGTTCAAGTTTTTATTTTAAGTGTTTCCTTTTTTCCTGGGTTCAATGCTCAGTATTTTCTTATATTATCCTGTTTCATTGTTACAGTGAGTTGATATCTTTATTCTCAATATACAAGTGGGAATGTGAAGCTTCCCATGGCTACACAGCTAGGAAGTGTTGAAGACCAGTTCAACCCCAGGTCTTCCCACTCCAGTGCCTGTATTTCTTCCTGCTAAGCTTCTCACTATAGCAGGTGCACACCTCCTTCCTCAGCCTGTGATAATGCACTGTCCTGGATTTCCTTTGACCTCAAAGACTGCTCCTTCTCAGTCATCACTTCTGGGTTCTCCTTCTCTGTTGGGCCTATACTGTTGGAGAGACCCAGGCTTAGCATAGGTCCCTGTTCTTTATTTCATTTTCTCTCTGGGTCATCTCATTTAATACCCAGATACTGATACATGCTAAATTTGTTATTTTAGACTTGACCTCTAGACTTACATTGTATAATCAACTGTCCTTTGGTCAATTCTACTACGATTTTTTTTTTTTTGAGACAGTCTATGTCACCCTCGATACAGTGCCGTGGCGTCACAGCTCATAGTAACCTCAAACTCTGGGGCTTAAGCGATTCTCTTGCCTTAGCTTCCCAATAGCTGGGACTACAGGCACCTGCTACAATGTCTGGCTGTTTTTTTGTTATTGTTGTCATTGTTATTTTTAGCAGGCCCTGGCCAGGTTCAAACTCACCAGCCTTAGTGCATCTGACTAGCACCCTAACCACTGAGCTAGGGGTGCCAAGCCTCTACTAGGATGTTTAATGGACGTCCCAAACTTAACATTTTTGAAAATAGAACTTCTAAACTTTCCCCTTCACTGCCTCCCCAAATCTGATAGTCCTCCAGTTTTCCCCATCTGAGCAAATGATACCCAGATGCTCAGGGAAAAGATTTAATTGAAGTTATACTTGATTCTTTCCTTCCTTGCCTCCCACGTCAGTCCATCGGCGAGTTCTGTTGCCTTTGTTTCAAAACCTGTGCTGAGTTTATTTCCACCTTAACTATTTCATCCTAGTCTAGCATCTTATCCCACCCGCCGTTCTTAGCCCAGTCTCTCTGCATCTCCCAACAGCAGCCTGAGGGATCTTTTAAATAAGTAAAACAGATCCCATATCCCCATCCCCTTGCTTAAAACCTGTCAGTGGCTTCCTACTGCACATAGAATAATACAAATGTCTTACTCAGCTTAGAAGGGCTGTCTTGCTCTGGCCTCAGCCCACATCTGATTTTCTTTTTTATTTATTTTTAATTTTTATTATGGGAAAGATTAAACATATATAAAAGTAAGCAGAATATTATGAGGAACCCCTTTGTGGACCTATCAGTTAATTATTAACTCATGGTTAATATTGTTTCTTCTTTATCTCCATTTACTTCCCTCTTCCTATGTCACTTTGAAGCAAATTCCAGATACCTTATCCTTTCATCTATAAACTATTTTAATAGGTAGAAGATGAAACCTTTTAGGAAGATAAAATGTACAGATACTGTGGTTGAAGTAGTAGGTGCACCAACATGTCCTGTGGTTCCAGCACCGGTTTTGACCTCCACATTACCATTTTTTCACCTGAGGGCCAGCTCTACCAAGATATGCTTTTAAAGCTATTAACCAAGGTGGCCTTACATCAGTAGCTGTCAGAGGGAAAGACTGTCAAGTCATTGTCACGCAGAAGAAAGTACCTGATAAATTATTGGATTCCAGCACAGTGACTCACTTATTCAAGATAACCAAAAACATTGCCTGTGTAATGACAGGAAAGACAGCTGACAGCAGATCCCAGGTCCAGAGGGCGCGCTATGAGGCAGCTAATTGGAGTACAAATATGGCTGTGAGATTCCTGTGGACATGCTGTGTAAAAGAATTACTGACATTTCTCAGATCTACACATAGAATGCTGAAATGAGGCTTCTCAGTTGTTGTATTATTTTAATTGGCATAGATGAAGATCAAGGCCCTCGGCGTACAGGTATGATCCTGCAGGTTTCTACCGAAGTTTTAAAGCCACAGCAGCAGGAGTTAAACAAACTGTGTCAACCAGCTTCTTTGAAAACAAAGTGAAGAAAAATTTGACTGGGCATTTGAACAGACAGTGGAAACTGCAATTACAGCTTGTCTATGTTCTATCAGTTGATTTCAAACCTTCAGAAATAGAAGTTGGAGGCTCAGCATCTGTAGCTCAGCAGCTAGGGTGCTAGCCACATACACCAGAGTTGGCAGGTTCAAATCCAGGCTGGGCCTGCCAAACAACAATGACAACTACAACCAAAAAATAGCTGGGCGTTGTGGCAGATGCATGTAGTCCCAGCTGCTTGGAAGGCTGAGGCAAGAGAATCACTTAAGCCCAGGAGTTGGAGGTTGCTGTGAACTGTGACACCACAGCACTCTACCCAGGATGACATAGTGAGACTCTGTCTCTAGAAAAAGAAAAAAGAAATAGAAGTTGGAGTAGTTACAGTTGAAAAGCTTACATTCAGGATTCTTACAGAAGCAGAGATTGATGCTCACCTTGCTGGTGTAGCAAAGAGAGATTAAACATTGTTAGTTCACCAAATCCACAATGCTGCTCACCTACATGTTTGACATCAACAAACCAACATTACAGAGGCCCCTGATTTGAGAAAGGAACCTTCCCCACTCCTGCTGTTGTGACGTGGTTAGCACTCTGTATAAATAAAAGCAATCCTTTTGGGTGGCACCTGTGGCTCAGTGAGTAGGGTGCCGGCCACATATACTGAGGGTGGCAGATTCAAACCTGGCCCCAGCCAAACTACAACAACAACAACAACAACAATAACAAAAAATAGCTGGGCATTATGGCAGGTGCCTGTAATCCCAGCTACTTGGGAGGCTGAAGCAAGAGAATCGCCTAAGCCCAGGAGTTGGAGGTTGCTGTGAGCTGTGATGCCACCACCACAACACTCTACCAAGGGCAACAAAGTGAGACTGTCTCAAAAAACAAAAAACCAATCCTTTTAGAGAAAGAAAAACAAAATGTAACCTTCATACCATTATTATACCTGTTCACATTTCTGATTCTCTCAATGTGGCAGTTGTTCACATTTTCTTTTTTTTTCTTTTTTCTTTTTTTTTTTTTGAGACGGAACCTCAAGCTATCCCCCTGGGTAGAGTGCCATGGCATCACAGCTCATAGCAACCTCCAACTCCTGGGCTTAAGCGAGTCTCCTGCCTCCGCCTCCCAAGTAGCTGGGACCACAGGCACCGGCCACAACGCCCGGCCGTTTTTTGGTTGCAGCCATCATTGTTGTTTGGCAGGCCCGGGCTGGGGATTCGAACCCACCACCTTAGGTGTACGTGGCTGGCGCCTTAGCTGATTGAGCCACAGGCGCCGAGCCTTCTTTTTTTTTTTTCTTTAGAGACACAGTCTTACTTTGTCATCCTCGGTAGAGTGCTGTGGCATCACAGCTCACAGCACCCTCCAGCTCCTGAGCTTAGGCAATTCTCTTGCCTCAGCCTCCCCAAGTAGCTGGGACAACGCCTGGCTATCAGTTTGGCCAGGGCCAGGTTCGAACCCGCCACCCTCGGTATATGGGGTCAGCATCCCACTCACTGAGCTACAGGCGCTGCCCAAGCAATTGTTCACATTTGCCAGAAATTTTTTTCTGTTTGATTCAGGATCCAAATAAGGTTCACACATGATGATCACTGATATGCATTTTTTATCTCCTTTAGACTAGAGTTCCCCTCCATCTCTCTTTTTAAGTTCTCTTGCGATTTATTTGTTGAAGTAACAAGAGCATTTGTTAAGCAGTGTTTCTCAGAGTCTGGATTCTTCCGTCTGCGACCCTTTGGTTCAGTTTAACAGTGTCTTCTCTCTTCTATTTCCTGTAAACTGGGTCTTGGCTCTAGAGGCTTGATTGGATTCAGGTTTGATTTTTTTCCCCCCTTTTGTGGAGAGACAAGATTACCTGATGTGTGGAGGCGTGTGTAGCTAATCTTACCTCTCGTCCCTTACCCACCATTTGAGCCACACTGACCTCTGTCCCGCTGCACCTCCGGAGCTGAGTCCAGCCTCAGGGCCTTTGAAGTAGCCGCTTCTCTGCCTGTAACCCTTCCCTCTGTCTCTACTTCATATTATTCAGCTTTCAGCCCAAATGTCACTCCTCAGAGCATCCCCCTGAGACCTCTGCATGCTTTGCTAGCACTTCTCATCCCCAGGCACTTTATGAAATCTTAGTTTGTTGGCCTTCTAACTCAGGGGGAGGCAGAGAGCAAACCCCATCAGTCCCAAGGGGGCAAAAGCCCCCCCCTCTAATTCAGGGGGGAGGCAGAGAGCAAACCCCATCAGTCCCAAGGGAGCAAAAGCCTTGCTTTCATGGTCACTGTTCTCACCCAGCACTTGGAATACAGTCTGGGCCCGGGTAGTTGCTTAGCATATGTTTGTTGAATGAGATGCCTCCATACTGGTGAGCGGCTGCCTCTCAGTCGTGTCATTCTCTGTGTACTCAGGCAAGCAAAGGAGGTACGATCAAAGCTGCTTCAGGATTCAATGCTGCCGAAGATGCCCAGAGCCTGAGAAAAGCCATGAAAGGGCTCGGTAAGTGTCCCACTGGCAGGGAATCCCCCTGGTGCACTGCACATCACAGAGTCACACAAGAAGGTGGTATGTCCCCTGGCAACTGTGAGTGGGCCTTCCTTTGAAAAAACACACAGGAACAAATTGAGTTTTCAAGACAAATTAGATAGAGAGGCATTCTTTACTTTAATAAAGGAGTTTAAATTTAATGCACTCACTATAGATGTCCCCAGCTGTTTAAATCTACTTTGAAGTACAACATTATGAATCTGTATATAAGACTCTAGAAGTGTATTTGTTTTCCATTTAGTGCTGGTATGTGTATAATGCCATAAGGTTCACAAAGCAGCTTCAGAAACATTATCTCATTGGATGTGTGCCACAACCCTATGATTTAGTGAAAGGCGTTCTTACTGTTGTTACTTTAGCCCCCTTTTACGGATGTGAGACTGAGACCCAGGGAAGCCAGACAAGTCTCACAAAGTCACATATAAGTGGAACTGAGCTGTGACTCACACTTGGCACGGCCTGATCTCAAGCTTAGGCCTGACAGCTCTAAGTCCACTTTCTTTCCCTGTAGTCGCTGGGCTTGTTAAGTGCAGCTATGATAGGACTGACATGCAGTGTGTGGAGGCCAATGTGAGAAGGCTGGTAGTGTCTTCCAGGGTGCTACCTTCCAGTTAGATCCTGTGGGCCAGAGCCTCATGCTGGGTGGGCACAGTCATATGGGATGCACTGCAGGCCACCTGGTCTAGCCCCCTGGCTCCAAAACTTCCTGGGTGGACTTTTGACCAGAGAAGTATCTCCTGGTTCTTAGCTCCCATTTAGAATCTCCTTGAGATTTGGATAAAAACACTTGAGGCCAGTGTGGTGGCTCACACCTGTAATCCTAGCACTCCTGTAGGCCAAGGCGGGTGGATTGCCAGAGCTCAGGAGTTTGAGACCAGCCTGAGCATGAGCAACACCCCATCTCTAAAAATAGCTGGGTGTTGTGGTGGGTGCCTGTAGACCCAGCTACTCAGGAGATGGAGGCAAGAGGATTGCTTAAGCCCAAGCGTTTGAGGTTGTTGTGAGCTATGACACCACAGCACTCTATCCAGCATGGCAGAGTGAATCTTTGTCTCAAAACCACCAAACAAAAAAACAAAACCAACCAACAAAACAAACAAAAACTTGACCTTAAGACTCCTTATTTCTGGCTCGGCGCCTGTGGCTCAATCGGCTAAGGCGCCAGCCACGTACACCTAAGGTGGCGGGTTCGAATCCCCAGCCCGGGCTGCCAAACAACAATGATGGCTGCAACCAAAAAATGGCCGGGCGTTGTGGCAGGCGCCTGTGGTCCTAGCTACTTGGGAGGCGGAGGCAGGAGACTCGCTTGAGCCCAGGAGTTGGAGGTTGCTATGAGCTGTGGTGCCATGGCACTCTACCCAGGGGGATAGCTTGAGGCTCCGTCTC
>CAUYQV010091718.1:0-14561 GCA_963574575.1 Galagoides demidoff
TGGTGGGCGCCTGTGGTCCCAGCTACTTGGGAGGCAGAGGCAGGAGACTCGCTTGAGCCCAGGAGTTGGAGGTTGCTGTGAGCTGTGATGCCATGGCACTCTACCCAGGGGGACAGCTTGAGGCTCCGTCTCAAAAAAAAAAGAAATATAAGTTGAGCGGGGCATTGGGAAGCACTTTGAAAGATAAAATGTATCCATTTCCTATTATTAGCCTATTAATAAATTTGCTCATGGCAACATCTTTTAAATTTCATCCATTTTGATGTGAGAATGACCTGGCTGCCAAATTAGTCACCCCGTGACCACCAGCGTTGATGCAGCTCAGCTGTCTGGCTGGGCTAAAAGCCTACTCTTCCCCCAAAGCTCCACCTTCCAAACCTGCACACCTGGGCTGAGAAGGCACATGTCCAGGGAGAAAACATCATAAGCGAGGCTAGCGCAACCTGCTACGCATTTTCAACAAGATGGCAGGTTCCATTTGTCATCAAACTGCAACTACTACAGGCAGTTCCCAGGTTGTGCACGAGATGGGTTCTGTAGGTTTAGTTGAATTTGTATGTAAGTTGCAACAGGTACTTTTACCTATTACCTGGAATAGCCCCCATTTGTAAGAGCAAGTCATACATCAGTCAGATGTTTGTAACTCAGGGACTGCCTGTATTAGAGTTGGTAGTTCTTTTTTTTACATTTGTTACATATTTTTCGTGACTTTCTATTTGAAGTTGAATTGCTAGAGTTGCCATATTTTCCTGTGCACTGTGGTGCAGGGAGGCGGGCAGGTGGTTTCACACAGCCACAGCAAGGGGCAAGCGGAAAGATGCTTCCAACAGGAAGGAAACAAGTGCTCGAAATTGGGACCCCGAATTTTGGGGTCCTCCACTGTCTTGGCTGGACGCAAATTATTTCATCTTCAAATCAGGATGAGAAGTATAAATTATGTTTTTCAATTTACATTTATTTAAAGAGCCATCTCTCATCGAGCTGCCTCCATCTCTCGGCATGTTTGAGAATATTTTAAACGATAAGAAATGCTCTTTGCTGCCTGACAGGAGCCTGGAACTGCCTGTTCTGGGAATTGAGAGCAGCAAACCGGTTTGCGGGCAACAGCGAGCTGAGGCACAAATAGGTAGAACCAGGTAGATACTTGGACCTCAAGGGTGCCGGCAGCGAGCCCGGGCGGCAGGTTGGAAATGCGTTTTCAGTGTCCTCACATGGTTTGTAGGACTTGGACCACAACCGCAGGCCACTGCATTCAGCAGACACACAGACAGATATTTGCATAAATACCTCTCTGACAACATTTTCATAGTATTCTTCTCTCTGGATTTGGAAATGCAGCCATTGGGACAATCACCTTGGGAACCTAAAAGGAGGCTTAAGAAACGGGGCAGGCTGAGGATCTGGGTAATAGGAAGCCTGAGTAAGGACAAAGCAGGTTAAGAAAAGATGGAAGCATCACTTTGGCGCAGCCCTGGCTAGGAGGAACGGTAACGTTCTGCCTTTACCGTGGTGCACAGAGGGAATGGCTGAGGAACCACAAAGAGCGTTCCTCCCCACGGTACAACCGTGAAGTGCAATCAGAGGAATTTAAAAAAGGAAAACTTGAGACAGGCATTAGGGAAGAGACAGAGAACTTCCGTATTCCCAGGGGAAGGAGAGCACATCCAAGGCATTTAAAAATTGAGGTTGAATTAAACTCTAGGAAATATTTTCTATTGTCGGCAACAATTCCGTGCTGGCCCAGTGGGACGAGAGTACATCATCTAACAAGACATTTTCATTTCTAATTTCTTTAACTCCATAGAAAACCCTTCCTGAATTCTCCACAACTCTCTGTGGTGTTTACTAAGTGAAATAACTTAGTGCCCTCCACAGCCTTCCCTAACTTACCATCCACTCGCTTCTCCAAATCAATAATAAACACATTAAATACTGTGGGTCCCCAAACGGACCCCAAATTCACCACACTATTAACCTCTCTCCACTCTAGGAGACCAACAGACACTCTGTTTCCTGCTGCTTTGCTGGTTTTGTAAAAATCTCCAGCCTCTGACTGCTCCCGCCCAGCTGGAAGGAGGGCCTCGCCCTGCTCAGGCTGATGCTGCTGGGCCCGCACCCCCCAGGGCAGGGGCTGGGGCAATGTCAGTCCCTCTGATGGGCGGCCCAGGAGATTGAGCAAGGAAGGAAAGAAGGTAGAAAACGTTTCTTGTTTTTGCTGAAAACCCCAATCGCAGGCCATTTCTCAATTCCATTGAGAAATGTCAGTGTTCTTTCCCACCGTCTGGCACAGGCAGATCCAACCAGGTGTCTGCACACAGAGTGGTTCTCACAGTCGGGCTGTGTGTGTGTCACAAAGCTAAATATGGAGCCAGTTCAGTCGGCCACCCCCCTTCGCTCTGCCGGCCAGACACACTTCCCCATATGACAGTCTTATAAATAGCTGCTAAGCAGCTGGTCCTCCTCTCACCTCCTGACTCTTGTCAGATCCCCCCCCAGAAGGCCCTGACAGTCACACAGCTGGGTGCTCCTCTCTCGCGTCTCCCCTCCCCACCCCGCACCTCTGACATGAGGCTGCCACCTCAATAATGTCCCCTATAATCGCTCAGGAATTGACTCCATGGGAGAAGGGGTCAGGCAGGTTGGGGGCTGGCCTTCTTCACTCAAGAAAGCTGTCGCCCAACTAAACCAGGGGACAGAAAGCAGGGAGACCCTCCAGTGAGACACCAGGCAGCCCATAGTACAGCGGCCAGATGGCTGACCCAGCAAAAATCCCCGGAATCGCTCTGGAGTGAGTCAAACATTATAAATATCTACAGGCCTCTGCTGCGTGTCGATCTATGTATGTACATATTCAAAAATAGTTTTGGGTGAATAAATATAGGATAAGATGCATTATTATTAAATTTCACAAAGTTCCAGCAATATGTTCAGAGTTCACACGAGGGGAGGATTTAGGAGAAGAAAACACATGAAGGATTTGGAAGCCAAAACACAACGGAGATGCGATGAAACAGAAGTGTGGTGTTCTTCCTAAATATTGTTGGTTTTCGTGTAAAGAAGAGGCTGTAGCTTACAGGATGTCATAGCTGCAAGATGGTCAGACACAGCCAAGTCACTTTCCTAGGAATGTCCTGAGTGCAGGGACTGCAAAGGGTTGTGTCCTGGCCCAGCGCAGCCGGCCGGGAGATGGTATCATGGTGGAAAGGCCAAGTCTGCTTTGGGGGAAGAGGGTCTTGGAATGTACAGAGAGGACCCAGGACAGTCCAGGGCCAGCAGGAGGTCCTGACAGGGCTAGCAAACAGTGAATGGGCCCTCTGCGTCCTAGCCAGGACCCAGGGAATGGCCCACATGGGTGGAGGGGGATGCCCCTGAGAAATGAGGCCTCAGAACAGAGTGCAGGAAGGACAGGTCAGCACCGAAATCACACACTGCCTGTCTCCTGAAGAGTTCATCCACCTTCTGGTCACCTCACGCAGGCTAATCTGATGTTTAAATCCATCATAGTTTAAATCTCCTATCAAAGGGTCAGACGCCTTGAACCACAGCCCCCTCAGCATTTCCCAAAATATCCACCCATTTCACAGGGAGCACAAGGTGGTGGCTGCCAGCAAGTGACCCTTCACAGAAAGTTTCTGGCCTGCTGGGCCAGGACTCCCTCCTGGGCTCACACAGCCCTCCAAGCCACTCCTGTGTTTCACAGGCAGGGCTAAGGTTAGGCAGGGAGGACACAGCTCACAGCTGGTCAGTGACAGGTTGTGGCTTCCTCTGAGCAAAACTCAGGGCTTGACTCCCGAGGTGGGGGAAGGGCAGCCTCAGTTCTTGGGGACTCAGCGCCGAGCAGGTGACTGGCAGTTGGGCCAGGCAGAAGCAGAAGATGGTTCCTCCTGCCGTCCACCAAGCTGTCACACTCTCTGGGAAGCCTCTCCTGCCCTTTATTGTATATTGTCCTAGCACCAGGGACCTTTTCTTCTTTCTCATCACACTTTCATTTTATGGTGACTGACATCTGTCCTTCCTTCCAACAGAGGACAGGCTTTGCTCCCCACCAAACCCTTTACTTCTAGCCCCGTGCCCAGCACAAGCTAGGCACTCAGGAATAACTATTCCTTTAAAAATTGTAAGAGCGAGCGTTCATTGAGTAGGTAGTATTCTATAATTACTCTTCAACAACCACTTAGGAAATAAGTAACATTAACTAATCCCATCTTGCAGACGAGCAAATGGAATCAAAGGAGTAGGTGCCTTGGCCAGATGCTAGCAAGTGGCAGAGCTGGGGGAGGACTCAGGTAGTCTGACCCCACAGCCACACTCTGCCACCTTGCCGCGGCTGGGAGAGGTGTGTTGTGGGCCCAGGTGCCAGAAAAGGCAAGCAGAGTGGCACAAAGAGGGGGCGCCATGGGGGCAGGGAGGGGGGAAGTCCTTTCTCCATTTAGGCTTACAGGATCCAGATTTTTGGCTTCCCCCCTAGATGGCCTCCACCCCAGCTGTACAGGGAGTTTTTTAGCTCGTGAATGAGGCTGGTTATCCTTAACAGACGCTGCCCACCCACTCGGCTGGTCTCCTGCCTGTGAGCCAAGTAGAGGATGTTTCCTCAGGCGTCCCCTCGGGGCAGGGCCCTCCGGCATCCCCACAGCTTTCCTCATTGTCACCCAGAGCTGAGCCATGTTCCTGGGAGTGTCTGCACAACAGGTGTGAGGCGAGGTGTCTGGGGCTCCAAGGGAATTCAGGCAGTGGCATCAGCTAAGACTCACAGCATGCACCTGCAACCTCCCAGAGCCTCGGATTCAGACGGGCCTCTGCAAGTCTGATTCTTTCCCCATCATAAAACAGTTTCACTGCTTGTCTTAGCTTGATGCCAAACAGACACCATTTTGCAACATCCTGAAAGGCAAGCTGGGATCTTCAGCGTGGCTCCCTAAAATGCACTGGCCCTGCCACATGCTGAGCGCTGGACACACATTCTCTCACCTCCTCCGCACACTAACCCGGTGAACAGGTATCATTAGGACCCCACTGTGACAGATGACAAAACAAGGCTCGGAGGGGTGGATGCACTGACTCCATGTCACCTGGCAGGTGGTTGATGCAGGTAGGCTTAGAGATCAGGTCTTGCTTAATGTACAAAGATCTCGGCACCGAGGCTGTCCTGGGTTCCTAGCCCACGATGGCTGCCAGAATACTATGGGTACAAGTTTTTACATTTTTGTCTCTTGAGAATAAGATTTTTTTTTTTTTTTGAGATGGAGCCTCAAGCTATCCCCCTGGGTAGAGTTCTATGGCATCACAGCTCACAGCAACCTCCAACTCCTGGGCTCAAGCGAGTCTCCTGCTTCCGCCTCCCAAGTAGCTGGGACCACAGGCGCCCGCTACAATGCCCAGCCATTTTTTGGTTGCAGCCATCATTGTTGTTTGGTGGGCCCGGGCTGGGGAGTCGAACCTGCCACCTTAGGTGTACGTGGCTGGCGCCTTAGCCGATTGAGCCACAGGCACTGAGCCGAGAATAAGATTGTTGAACAGTGAAGTCTGTTACCTGAAATATTATGAGGTGTTCATGTGGTGATTTCTTTCCTGATCAACAATGTGATTGTTCAATGACTTTATTATTATTACTTTTGGAAAATGAGGAACGAGTCTACGGATCTCATCGTGGCCGGCAGTCCTAATTCTAGGATGCCTAATTTTTATCTTCTTAGAGCAAGATGCAAGGGCAAAAATGGAGGGTAACACCATCCGAGGGGCTTCATTTGGGAATTCTTTCTTTTTTTCTTTCTTTCTTTTTTTTTTTTTTCAGCGCTCAGAACTGAACAACAGCTTTTGTCTAAAAGATTAAATGTGACAAGAAATTAATCCACATTGTGATCTAATTATTTTTAGAATTATGAGGAAAATGTAAGGTGTCTCAACTGTTTAATTTTGAAAAGTGTCCATGGAAATTAACTTTCATTACCTTTCATGAGGATCTTCGTTTTCTCGCCTTCCTCACATGGCGTTTTCCAGTCACCAGTGTTGCTATTGCTGTCAGGAAAGGTCAGTGGCATAGAAGGTAAGGTTTCCCACAACGCCTGACTTTAAAGGACAAGTGTCACGTTACCGCCTGGACCAGTCCAAAGTGTAATCTATCAAATTCATGAATTAGAATACAGGGGTTAATCAAAGAACCAGCCAGTTTCTTAATTTCCTTTATGTCTCTGAAGAATCATCCGTTAAGCAAGAAGGAACACTGGAGACAGCGAGATTCCTTGTGGTGTGTTAAAAGCAAATATGACTCTGACCCTGGAAAATTAGACTAAAATAAGACCAAAAATAATGGAAAAGCGGTTAATGGGAATGGAATCAGTTAGCTGAATGAAAAATATTTGAATTGTGTAAAACGAATTCACAACCGTCACATTTTTATAATAAACGTTTTGGAGATGCTATGATCTACCCTTCACAACGGTCACATTTTTCTAATAAACGTTTTGGAGATGCTATGATCTACCCCTCATCCTCTATGTGTGGCTACAGTGACTAACTTCTGCATGTTGGAGTTGATCTTCTGGGAGAAGGATCCAGAAGGCACCCATCGAACCCAGGAATGTAATCTGGAAAGGAACCCCCTTACATTTTCTACTTTTACAAAAGGGGCGTCCCTTGTGCCCTGAGAACAAGTCGGAGGTGAACAGCAAACTTGGAGGAGAAGAAATTCAGCTCTGGGGAAAGAGTGAGGGGGAAGGAATGAGGAAGGAAACCCCTGGCTGCAACAGGAGAGGTGGGACAGTGAGCTGTGGGGGGGAAGGAAAGGACGGAGCTCCAGAGACAGACACAGGGACAGCCGGCCGAGATGCTAAATTCTACTGACCCAGTGGTTCTGTGGACCCCGCTACCTTTCCAGGCTAGCACCTGACTATCTGTAATTCTAAACATCCATCCTCCAGAATAACACCTCTAAGCTTCAGGGAAACGCTTGCTCACATCTGTTGCCCCAGGTCCGCAGAACAAATGGTGACCACATACAAATGTCATGAAGGTCTGTGGTGTCACCTGGTAAGGTGGGAGATGGAGGGGACAGACTCCGCCTCAGCTAAGAGGGAGGATTTCACCAGCAGAAGAGCTTAGGTAATAGAAGGGACCAATTAATTAACTTGTCAAATTCTTCCTCTCACAAAGCACAAATGCCAGGGATTCTTGCATGACAAAGCACATTTCCCTGTGGGGCCGAGTGTCCATTTGCTGGCTCTCTTCCCCTCCAGGGTCCCAAGGTACAACACACTCATTAACCAGGCATTCACCACAGTCACACAGCCACTGAAATACACAGGTATCCTGGGACACCACATCTACACAGGACAGGGAAGCAAACCACGGGCAAAGCAGGATACCGATTCTATACAGACAGCTGGATGGAAATTGAATCCTAGAGCTGCAACTAGGGATTTTAAAAATAAAAACATAAATGTTTAAAAAATTAAACACCTAGCTTTTATTTATTTTTTATTTAAAATTTTGATATTTATTATAATTTATTTTTTTCGCCTTTTCATTTTAAGAGAACATTTCAAATATTTCAAAAGAAAAAAAATTGTGGTGCCAAACAGATAATATAAAATTTATCATTCTGATCATTAAGTGCCACGTACTGTATAGGGCATAGCATTAGCTATACGTACCTTGGGGCAGTGCATCTCTAGATGTTTTTATACTGCTAAACTGAAACTCTATACCCCTTGAACAACTCCTTCCTCTCCTGAGCCCCTGGCAACCACCATTCTACTTTCTGTTAAAAGAAAGATGGTTTTGAAAATATAATAGGACAGTTTAATTTTTTTATTTCAAGATTACTTAATTTATATTATGAAAACAAATTCAAATTTCGCATTGATATATTTGAATATGATTGTATCTAAATATTTTAACTCTTTAGACATTAGTCTCAATAGAACACAAATTACATGAAAAATGTTGAGTGCAACTTCTTAACTCGCAATTTTGTTGAAATAAAGGAAAAAAAATTTATGGATAAATCTATAACAGCTTATGAATTATTTATGCCTTTATTTTATTACTCACTCAAACATCTCCAGCTCTTCAGCAGAACACCCAGACATATGCGATAACAATTAATTCAGTCATTTTTGACATTTTGCCAACTTTAACTCATAGAAAGGCCATAATTTTACTCATTTTTTTCCCATCTTGTCTCTATGAAATATAATTGTCAAGGGAGGAAAATAGAACATATTTTGTTTAACAGTTTATTAGCTTTAAACATTTAGGCATATGGCATGTGGGCCTCTATTTGTTCTTTTGTCCTGGCCTCCAACATACAAGCATGGCTGACTACAATTCTGTGTCTAATTGTCTGTCTTTACTATGTATGTTACCATGAATTTTGAAGGGGCAGTCATTTGTTTTATCATTCTATCTCTAGTGCTTGGCATGATTCTGATGTATATAACTGATCCTCCAAGAAATGTGCTGATGTCATTGAAGTCACCTTGGTTAATGACAACTAATTAAGCTGTGAAATGTGGGCCACTATTCCATTCAAGCTCAGGAGATTCAAAGGTGAGTGAGACACAGTCCTTCTGCTGAGGAGGATCTTGGTATTTAGCACAAGAAGCAGATCGGGCTGTAAAAGGAGTTTCCCGTATTCAGTGTATGCTAAGTGTCAAATCTCAGGGTCCATTTATAACACAGGGATGAGAATATGACCAACCCCACTGGGTCGTTGTGATGAAGGGACACGATAATCCATGTGACCCACTTAGCACAGGGCTGGCACAGAGCATTCACCCTGTAAATGGTGGATGGTGGTGGAGATAGGAGTAGCCATAGTCGTGATAATAGCAGTGGTCCTGGAAGTATTAGTGGCAGTCGTCATAATACTAGTAACGGTTACCGAGGTGGATGTCAATGGGTCAGATGATCAACAAAGACGCCATGAGGAAAGACAGATACTAGGGGTGTGTGGATGAACGGATTTTTACAAAGCTGTAGCAAGGAGTCTGCACTGAATAAGAAACTAATTGAAGAAAGCTAAAGCAGGAACCCAGAGGTCAGCGGCTCAGAGCAGCTGGAAGTGGGACAGGAGGATATAGCCAAGTGGTTTAGTTCACAATGGAACTGACTTGGAAGAAGGGGGGGCTGTTACAGTCAAGAGTAGCAGTGAGGGGCAAAGAAGACCCTGACCCTCCACCCCCGCCGGCCTGAGGCACACTGGATGGGAACCAGCAGACAGCCAGTCTCAAGAGGGCTGCAGATTTGGGGAAGACTCAGGTGCCAAATGAAGGACAGAGCAAGAGAGGGGACACGGGAAAGAGTGTAGACCGGGCAACGCCCGTGGCCAGGTGGGAGCATGGGGGTGCCAGGTTGGGGATCCAGAAACTTGGTCATAAGCAAGGAAGGAAATAGCCTCCCCAGGGGCAATGGAGCAGTTAGGAAGGACGCGAAGGTCTGAGCATGTCAGGAGTCCACGCACCATGGAATTATGTTTACCTCTGTTCACTGCACTGACTGAGGAAAATGTTGAGAGGAGATATTGAGAGCTTATTTTTACCATTTCTTTGGAAATTATAATATAGCATCCCGATCTTTTCACCAAATGTGTGCGAACTTAGATAAGTGGCTCAATCTTCTGTGTCCATTTCCTCATTTGAAATATAAACTCAATTATACTTGTATTGTGTGTTGATGAAGATAAAATGTGTAAAGAATGGGAGGCTTGAAAAATCACAAAATGCTTCCAAATATGAAGTATAATTACGACATCCACATGGCAAGTCAGGGTGGGTTCCAAATATTCCAAATACACTAGAGTTGGGAATGTTGGAGGTGCATAGGGTGCCCACTTCAACTCCTTGCTGGATTTCAGTGACACACAGCAGTTCAGGGCATTGGTCCTGACAATGACCCCAAGCACTGGCGCGTCGCAAGTTAAGCTGGATGAAGAAGGATGCAGAGAATGAGATTACAGCAGAAGAAAAGTACGGCCAGCCATCCGGAAGGTGCTGGGAAGTCAGAATGCGGTGAATGTCCCCTAGAGAGGACTGCCACTACTCTAGTGGCACCATGGCTCCAGGACAGGCCACAAAACTCAGCCATCCTGAGTGGGGAAACAAAGAAAAACTCAACAGGACGTAAATTAAATTAGCAGTGTGGATGAGCTTGACTCGTATTTGGGCTCTGGTGATATTTTTTCCCCTAAAGCCTGGTTGTGGACAGCTGTAGCCATATATCTCTCCGGAAAATTATAATTCACTGTAGTTTCTCACGTGTTAATGTATCACATAGAGTGTTGACAGGCTGGGCATTTAATTATCTGAGAATGGCTGTACTTTCTTTGCTTCTTGAATAATGAACTGGATTCGGGACCAACGTGTGAGGTACTTGCAGCTTCTTGGGGACACCTGGGATTCTTCCTAGGGTTGCACAGGGATTCAGTTTTAAACATTTATCCCAAGAGGGTAAGTGAGGCAATCATCTGGAGATTTCAGAAAACCACTGAGTCATCTTAATCATCTGGCTATAAGTAAAATCTCATTTCAACAAACTTTAAGATATCATCCTAATTACTTTGAGTATTGAATATTGTTTGTAAGAATTGAATCATCATTTGGGAATTAGATCTCTATAGCTATTATCATTGTGATGATGTCTGTTATAATCAGACTTAACCTGCTTAAATTACCTAAAAAATGGTTTCAAATGACCACCTCAATGTTTTTTTTTTAAGTATGTAATACACTTTGAGCAGAGACAAGCAGAAAACGCCCCCATCAGTGGTGTGCTTGGGTTTGTAGACACTAACTCTGCCACAGTCAGGTTATGATTCTTGCAAAACAATTTTTTCAGGTTCGCCTGAACGGAGGCAGCTCCTTGTCCCCGTCAGTTCTGCAGTCTGGGGTCTGCAGGCAGTGGGGCTCCACCTTCTCTGAGCACTGCCTTTCCCTGGCTGAGCCTTTCATGCTAGGTGACTACAGGGGCCGCGTCATTCGCCAAGGTCATTTCTCCTGGTGCCTGACCTTTCCCCTGCTTATAGTAGGATGTGAGGGCTTGTGACCTCACATTTTCATACCATTATAAAGGCCTTAATTACCACAAAGCCACAAGAGGCTGAGCCCCATGAATAAACAGAAGAATGACATATAATTTCCTAAACTGTAAAATGAGAATAATCTAACCCTCTTATAGGATTGGTTCATAGTTAAATGAGATAATATATGAAAAGAACACTATGTGTTCAGTACATATTAGTCACTAGCATTTGTGTCTGTAACCACAGAGACTGCACATCACGAAATTTCAATTAACGTTTCACGGTTCCCTGAGAATGATTTTCATCTTTGCTGGAGACAAAGCTACGCAAAGAAGTAGATGTGACAATGGCAGGGTGACAATGGCGGGTTTCAGATGCCAGGGAGACAATGGCGGGTTTCAGATGCCAGGGACACCTGTTTCCCTCCTCCTAAGCTTGCCCCTGGATATTAATATTAAAACAGCTAATAAATTAGCAGGTTGGAAAAAGCACGGGGCTCATTTATTCAATGGACTCTTTGTCAAGAGTCTGGAAATGAGAAGATTTCCCCCAAATGAAAGATTAATATTAATGTGATGAAGTGATTGTAGTCTTGAGGATGAAAAAACTATTTCTTTTTTTTTGGAAAGTAAAAAATGCCCTGGAATCTACAGGTGGGTTTCACAGTCTTTGACAAGTTCTTTTGAGCAGCAGGGTGAAGTGGAAGGGGCAGCATCTGAGGGTCCAGAGACCTGGGTTCCGGATGCAGCTCCATCATCACCAAGGTGCTTCTCTGGGCTGGGTGTCCTCGTGTCACCTGCTGATGGAGAATAGTCACACCCAGACTCCCTAATTCACAGCATTGCAGGACGGAGCAGCAGAGATCATGTACACGTGAAGACAATGTTTCGAAGTTTAAGAAAACAGAAATGAATGATGTGTATATTTTTGTGGTTTCCTATTTAAATAAGAAGTAGCCAAGCATGTGTAAGGGCAGCAATGGAAGATAGAACTGATTCTGCTTATGTAAATGTCGTGTTTTTCTTACAAGCTCTCCAAAAAACTCGAAAGGAAGTCATAAGAATAAAAGTCATTTTA
Source organism: Galagoides demidoff (assembly GCA_963574575.1). Classification (NCBI taxonomy): domain Eukaryota; kingdom Metazoa; phylum Chordata; class Mammalia; order Primates; family Galagidae; genus Galagoides; species Galagoides demidoff. The sequence goes on from CAUYQV010091718.1 coordinate 12,095, forward strand.
AGGAACTTCTTTTTTTCCTTTTGGAGTGGAAGTGATTTTTCCTTTTTGGAACTAACAGAACACATTTAAAAAAAAAAAAACCCCAAAAACAAAAAAAACCAACAACAACCCAACGGATCCAATATTTAACGTGCAGGAACCAAGCAGCAAGAGGTGGGAGCTGGCTTCTGTCCTCGGTGTCTGAGTCCTTGCCACATCCTTGGGTCAGGCACATCAACTCCTGAAGGTCAGCCAGTGTCTGTATTACCCAGGAGTCTGTTTAGAATCTGCTCATAGAGTTTCATGGGCGTACTTAACAGCCTGTCTTGGAAGGGACAACCCACCTAACCTTCTTCAGAAACCTCTGTTCTAAGCAGATGTTGGAAAACAACCAAATGTAGAAATCTGTGTAAACTGGTTACCCAGGATTATCCTTAAAGAAGACTTCATTCCGACAGAGAAAAATAATGAAAGACAACCAGCATGGTCTCCATATCAAACCAGGTCTTCCAATTCTAGAGGTTTCTTCTCCGATGATCTCTCAGAGACAAAAATCACTCTTCACAATTTGAAACTAAAGTAAATGGATGTTTGCAATGCTAAGAACCCCTGTGGAAATAAGGCAAAATCAGACAAGGCCTTCAGACCTGTGAGAAAAATCAATCTGATGGAAAATTGACCAACTTGTTTAACGTGAGCCACGAGAGCCAAGGGCTGACCCCAGAGGCCTCTGCCGGGACACTCAGCAATGGTCCCGCCTGTCCTCCTCATCCCTTCAATTACATGACAGCATCACAGAGGGAAAATTTTTTTCTTTTTTAACCAAACATCACTTTAAATTAACTTTTTTGCCATTGTGTTTTAAATTCCAATTTCTTCCTCTTCATTCTTTCTCTATACTAAATTATTAAAATCACCAACTGCTCTACAATCAAAAATATTTCAGAAAGCAGAGATGCCAAATTTGGATTGACTAAAGTGAAATCAGACAGAAGGAAAGATATTTTGAACATTTCCATGCTTGGTGCATTGTTTAAAGATATGGCAACAAGTAATTAAAATGGACTACTTGGCTTTTCCCCACGAAATCAGCTCAGTGCATTGGCCCCACTGCAGCCTGATTCAGACCAGGAGGCAGCTGAGTAGAGTGAAACACATCGATATATTTCCAAATAAACTGATTTTTTTTGCTTCATCTACAACTTGTTCTTTTTTTAAGACAAAGAAGTTAAGCTATGATAAGATGATAAAATAAGCCTTTGATAGAGGAAGTCAGAATGAAAAGACAAAACAGATTGACTTTTAGAACTAAACAGAGGAAGGGGTTCTTAATTTTTTAAAGAATAGATTTTACTCCAAATGTCACATCAGTGGGCCTGAATAAAAAGCTAGCCACTGAAACGCCAACCTACTTACTTTCCATTTGCCATCATCTACCTATACATCACACAAATAAACGTGTATACCCAGCCTTGCTGAGAAGCAGAATTCCATCCTACCTTCATCCACAATCACACCCCAGCCATGGCCTGATCTTGTGATGGGTCGGTGTCCTGGGTAGACTCGCTCCTTTCAGAGTGTCTAATCCCTGCCTGTCAGCTCCTGGTCTCACCTCTTCCCTTTCTTACCCTGTATTCAGCTCAACAGCTGAATTCAAACATTCACTGAATTCTACTCTGTTTGCTGCTAGAGGTGCAAAGATTGTTCCTGCTCTTTAAAAGCTTATAGGATAGTGAATCCCTCAAAGCTCCTTCCTGGTAGGGCTCTGATCCCCGGCAGCACCAAACAGAGCGTTTGTAAACAGGCCCATCTCCAACTAACAAGTAGGTTTTATTTTAAAAAGAAGAAAAGAGGGGGAGCTAATGTTTGATTGGAAATTGTTAAAAAAAAAAAAAAAAAGTTCCCACTGGTGGTTTTGGTTACATGACCAAGTACATGTAGCCTATTTAATTCTTCATATGGTTGAAATTCCCAGCAATGGCAAGGACAATCAAAGGAGACTGCACTTCTATAAATATGGACCATTTCAGATGTGTCTCATACACACATATTTTTAAAAATAGGTATTGATTTTCAGGGTATTAAAAAATATCAGGGTGGCACCTGTGGCTCAAAGGAGTAGGGCACCGGCCCCACATGCAGGAGGTAGTGGGTTCAAACCCAGCCCCGGCCAAAAAAATAAATAAATGAAATAAAAATAAAAACAATAATCTAAAAAATATATATATTGAATATTACCTTGTTTGATTCTATGAGATCATAGGCTTATTGATCTCAGTTTTCCTAAGTTAGAAAACTCAGCTTGATGAGACTCAGCAACTCCTTAGGTTTATTATTTATTTATTTATTTATTTTTATTTTTTTTTTTTTTTGAGACGGAGCCTCAAGCTATCCCCCTGGGTAGAGTGCCATGGCATCACAGCTCATAGCAACCTCCAACTCCTGGGCTCAAGCGAGTCTCCTGCCTCCGCCTCCCAAGTAGCTGGGA
>CAUYQV010091722.1:0-44332 GCA_963574575.1 Galagoides demidoff
GCCTGTGGTCCCAGCTACTTGGGAGGCGGAGGCAGGAGACTCGCTTGAGCCCAGGAGTTGGAGGTTGCTATGAGCTGTGATGCCATGGCACTCTACCCAGGGGTATAGCTTGAGGCTCCGTCTCAAAAAAAAAAAAAAAAACCATAGCCACATGTTTACCAGAACTATAAGTGAGGCTTGATTTAAAATCTATGTATACTTTCAATAGTGAGATAATATTTGAATTTGCTACTGTATTTGTTTATTAATTGCTAATGTTGGTCTGAATTATATGCAATTTAACTTTCTTTATATAAAAATAGTTATTTCATGTTAGAACATGTGTTAATTTTGAAATATTTAATATTTTGGTCTTTTTAGCTATTGGTTTATTCACAAATTAGAGCTATTTATTTGATGATAATGTGTCAATAGTTATGAATGAATAAATGAATACCTTATCTACACATGATCGTTAGGATTATTTTCAGAAGTTAATTTATGAACTTGAACTTTGCCCATTATTTTAAATCTTGCCTTTCAGAGAGAACTAGATCTGAGATATATATGCTGTTCTAAATATGTAATTTGATAACTAAAAGACAATAATACTTCTAATAGCACCTACCGTGATCCAGAACTTATTCTAAGATTTACACATTTTTAAATCATCAAAGTGAATTTATGGGGTCAGCCTAATTATGATCCCAATTTTTAAATGATGACACTGCCATACAGAAATCAGAAATAACTTGCCTTGAGTCACACAGGCAGGAAGTGGTGGAGTTAGAATAACTTACCTCTCTCATGTAGATATACACCCAAATTTCTGAAGATGATGTTTGTTCTAGAATAGTGGTATATACCCAAATTGCTCTATGAGAAATGAGGACCATGGATTTTTATACTAAATCTTAAATTATGAGAAGGACCAGAAATTAATACACAGTCTTGGATAAAAGCTTGGCTGCAAAATTGTCAGCTTTCTTTCTTATCAGCATGCATTTAAAAATCCTACTGTTGCCATTGAGAGATGGTACACAGAGAAATACACACAGGTTGCTGTGTATATACACTGTCTCTCACTGGAATACGTCAAGAACTTTCCCTGATTACATAAATAAATGGAGTAATTGAGCCTGTGCTTCATGTGGAAACTCATCTGTCTAGCAATTATTCCCCTTTAGAAAGATAAGTTTATTTATCAATGTCTACTTTCTGCACAGTTCAAATAAATCTTTTTCTAAGTGAAGCATTTGACTTGCAGACCATGACTATCTGGAAAACATGACCGCTCAACCCAATCTAAGATTTACACCTTAGCTCAAAATGGGCTCCAGTGCAGTCTGCAACCCCAAGTCCTGGCTGACAACATGTTGATCTTTAATTTGACATTAAAATCAATTATTGCGAAAGGAGGAGAAGTAGTACCACTCAGGAAACTGCTGCTGGGTTTATACACTGTCACATCAAAGTGAACTGGAGACTAATATTCTCATATCTTATTGTTAAAACATTTTAATTTAAGTGTGTTTTGCAGGTTGTGAATCGTTGATGAGAATCCAGCTCAGTAGATCCAATTTGCACATGAAAGCTACAATATTCTGACACTTACCTGTCAGCAGGTACTTTACCCCCTTTCAGGTGTTCACCTGCCAAAAGTTCTTTAATGTTAGAATCTCACTGAAAAAATCAGGAAATATAAAATATATAAATAATGTGCCTAATGCTTATTTTAAGCCTCTCCCAGATTTGCTGATTTTCTGATTATAGAAAAGAAAGAAAAGGCTATTTTCACTTTCTAGAATGACTGAAGAAAGCATTCAACTTTGTTGAGCTTAAATTTGTGGATAACTGTTGGACCATCCCATATGGGGTATATTTAAATACTCTTTGGGCCTGTTGTATTCTGCTCTTTTTATTTTCAGAAAAAAGAAATTTCCAGCCAAAAGCAGGCCTGGTGCCCTAACAGAGATTATACTGGGTATACCGGACTGAACAAAAAAAAAAAAAAAGGAACCTGACATACTATTAATATCTCCCATGCCCCACTCATCTCTGAAATCTTTAAGTTAGAGGACTCTAGGAAAAAACAAAACGAAACAAAAATATTACCTAAAAGTGCAGGGGATTGATCCAAAGTTTATAAAAGAGAGTTTACCCAAAGAAAAATAGCTTCTCTCAATTTATAATGCCCTTCTTACACTGAGGGACCCTCTCAACAGACATGCTTGTGAGAACGAGGCTCTGGAAAGGATATCTGCCTCTCCATTTGTTTCTTTTCTTCTGTCTGGCTTAGCTGTAAGAATTATTCACTGTCTCTACAATTTCCTCCCTCTGATGTCCTCCAGACTTCGCCAGTAAAGAGATTCCAGTACTTTGGTACCACTTGATTTCTGTACAAATAGACATTATGATCCAATATTCATACCCCTTCATTTATTCCTTCAAAGAAGTTATACTGTGTTGGTAAAATGGTAAAAATCATAAAGTTGGACTTCGGTTGTTATGATTATTTACTAGTTGTGTAAACAAGCAAATGGCCTAACAACCTGGGCATCAGCAACTTCAGCTGTGGAATGAAAATATCTCGTAAGGATGGGAAGGTATTACATGTGGCAAGTGCCTAGAACACTGAGTGCCTTGACCACAATATGTGCTCTCCAAATAGTAACTCTAAATATAAGAGGAAGATTTGCACAGCAGAGAGAAAATGAAAAGCTTTTTTAAAAGAAATTGAGTTCGACTTCTGTTTTAGCCACTAGACTGTGAATTCAGTTAAATAATCTCTCTCTAGTTTATTTTTTACATACCTAGCTCAAAAACCATTGTGATATTTAAGTGAGATAAAGACAGATAAGTCATTTAGCGCTCTTCCTAGGGCAAAGTAAGCATTTAAACACCTATACATATTAAGGGTCATTGTTATTTATAATAAAATGGGATGGTAAGAGACCAAGTAAACAGAGATAAACAGGTTGTAAGACCCAAAACAAAAATATAACAGAGATCTGTGAGACGTCGCAGTCTGCCAGGGTAAATATGAAAATGTCCATAGGGAATTAGAGATTAAATATAACACAGCTGCTTTAAATCTTTGAGCCCACAGAGAAACTTGGGCTTTCCATGAGACACTCCCAAACTTTACTGAGATTAGAGAGGACAGGGATTGTAAAATACAGTTCACTTTAATAAATATTTACTTTCTGTGTGATCGAGCCACCAGTGTAGGTATCATGAATATAAAAGGGAATATAATTCTCCTAAAACGTGCTAGCATGGCTAATTTGAGGTCCTGGCACACTGGTGGAGAGTTCTTCATTTTGCTGAATGATGTGCGGGAGAAGAGGAAAGACAACAGAGAGAATGGAATTTTGATTCGATAAACAGACAATGGCAAATGGACAAGGAAAGAAAAAAATGTTGTAAGTAGAGAAAAAAAGCTGAAAACTAAAGTAGAGGAGACTTCCTGGTGTGTTCAGGGACCAGGTAAGAAGGTATAATGCGCAAAGATTCTCCTCCGTGTAAGAGAACAAAATTCTTTACGCAGAAGAACGCCATGTTTAGAATTATATTTTCGAAAGATGATTCTAAAGATAGTAAATTGGGGAAGGAGGATTAGAAAACAGGGGACCCAAATAAGATGACATTTAGTTCTTAAAAAACTTCATACTAAATACGCCAGAATGGTGCTGTGGATCCAGAAATACATAGTAGGGCAGAGTCATGATAATTTCCTGCCGATGGCAATAGAAATGTTCAGAATGAGGGTGGGTTGTTTGTTTGTTTGAAACCTTGGCATACTGCTTTAGAAAAGCACTTTTGGAATTTTTTTTACTAAAATACCTGTAAAGGCAAAGGAAATTTAATGCATAACTTCACAATTTAATGCTGCCAAGGACAAATAGAATAATATTGAAAAATGCCTGGCCCGAGTTAGATATTTGTCTTGTTATTGCTCTTAATTTTCTTATTAAGTCAATAAAATATAGACACATTGAACTCTGAATCACTTTTCCCCTTACTATTCTTGTTCTCCGTCCTTCGTGGGTCTCTCACTGACTGGCCAACATTCTAATTTTTGCCCCTAGCCCTTTTCTATTTAGCTAGGGGTCTGATTTTTTTTTTTTTCCCCTGTGAGACCTTCAGAAATCCTTACTTCATTTTCAGATCAACATTGTTCCTGGATAGCACAGTGGTTTTTAGCTTTTGCAAAGTAAGACATCACCCTTCCAGTGCCACAAAGACCTTTCTCTTGGCCAATGGCACAGCAGGGATTCCCACAATTTTTATAATGGCTACAATTTCACGATGTTTACTCTTCCATTTGTAACCTTACAGACTATTAAAAGTTCTGCTTGAATATAAATTTGTTTTAAATATACACAATACATTGACTGATATCTTAGTAGTCAAAGCACTCATCAGTAAATATGACATTTATGCTCACTGGAACAAGGGTCCCCTGTAAACAAATGATAGCCAGCTCACAGGCAATCTTTGTGAATTATGGATAATTTAAACGTATCATTTGTTTTTCTGATACAATGATACTTTTAAACATTTTTAAAGGTACAAAAGGTACTATCTGCTCTTGTCTTCTGACCTGCACACCCTTCCAGGGTTGCAGGTAGTGAAGTGGTCTCAGTTTCTCTGTTGTTCTTTCAGGATATTTTAAGCACATAGGAAAAACACAATATAAAGTATTTTACTTTAATAAAATGCATACAGAATTGTGTAGACTTTACCATCTTGCTTTTTTTTTTCACATAATAATGTATTTTAAAAAGTGTCTTCAAACACCTTTTTTATAGCTGCTCCCACTATGTTCTAGTTTATGTGTACATCATAAATATAGCAGTTAAGTTATATTTAGGTCCTGCTATGTTCAGGCAGTTGAAAAGAACTTTGTAAGTTTACCAATAGTACTTTTGGGGCCCTAAGCTGCTGACAGGTGTTTTTTTGAGAGGATAGGTCTAGAAAGAGAAAACTTTCTATCTTCTAAACACCGTGGACTAGACAAGTAGCTCTGTAAGTTTTGTGTAGTTGAACCTTAGAGAAACACCAGGCTACCGTCAAACTTCAGCATGCTCAAAAACTGAGTATGTTAAAATGCCAATCAATTTACCTATAGCTTTATTGAATGTTTTTTTGTTTGTTTGTTTTTATTTTTTTTCCCCCTCCAGAAAAGACCTTACAGGGATGTTTAGCAGAATGTCAAGCAGAAGTGATTGGAAATAGAATGTTAGTTTAAATTGCATCTGATTTTTTTTTTTTTTTGGTCAAACTTTTCAGGATATCTGCTCCATACACAATGTATTTTCAATAGTGTATCTATTCTCCATGTTCATCTGTGTTTGCTTAAAAGGCAAGAAGGTAAGTTATAATAATGACAATAACTCAAATTAGTCTCTTATCACACATGTAACATAACTTCGTATATTATCAGAAACACTGATTTCATTTCAAAATATATGCTACTTTTCCACTCTTCAGCGTCGTTTCATAAGGTTCCCGTTAAGCTGAACATATTAAGACTTACAAAAATCCCTAACCCTACAAACTCCCAGTAGTTTTACCATTGCTAGATATAACACCCATTTTTGAGCTCCTAATTTTCTGAGTTTCACCACAATATAGATTTAGTTGTCGTTGTTGAATCCTTTGCCTCTAGCTTATCATAAACCATAATTTGTTTTACTTAACTACATGTAGACAAATTTCTTCAGCACATGTACAAAACAAAAACAAAAACAAAAAAACAAGCAATTTTCAATGTGGTTTGCTTTTTTCAAAGAAAAGTACTGTTTAAACGTATTTTAATGTTAACATTTAAATACTTTAAATTAGAAAGTGTTTTTTTTTTTTTTTAAGAGAGTTTCCTTATATTGCTCAAGCTGGTCTCAAATCCTCAGCCTCCAGTAATCCTCCTGAGACCAAAGTGCTAAGATTTCAGGCATAAGCCACCATGCCCAACAGAAAGTATTTGATGAATTAAAAAAATCTTCTCTTTCCCACCAATATTCACAAGTAAATCCCAAGACACGAGTGTTTGGTGAGACTTTTGTAATCACATTCACATTCCCTGTAGTAATTTTCAGCTACGACATAAACACACACCCATCAATTCCAAGATACTGATCTTTTTAGCTTTTTAGCATTGATATGAATGCAACATATCATAAACTGTGTTTGATTGTCATTGCCTGTGTTTCAGCAAAAAACTTAAAATGACCACATCAAAATGTGCAAAGTAAGTCTCAGTGGCTTGAAAGAAAATCTAAGACAATTGGGAAACATTTTATCTGTTAGAAATCAAGTGTTTGTGGGATTGAGGATGGGTCAATCCAAATTGCTTCTTGTTACTGCTGAAAATGAAATTAAAATTAGCCCAGATTTAGATAACTACAAAGCCAACCTTAGAATCCAGCCTTGATGGCAGTTGGTCTTCTATGAACTATTTCAAGAATGACTTTGGTGGGGGCAGAAGTCTATATTGTGTTGGGAAAAGTGGAAAGCAGGGCAGTATGCTCAATTGAAAAGTGATTGTAAACATGAATAATTTATATACTTTAACCAATTTATTTTGCTTATCTTTTCATATATGCTCAAGATAAATACTATTCAAGTCTAATTAAATGCAAAATAGTTCCTTCATGAGATACAAAGTAAAAATTCTCAGTGGAAAGGAAGTACAATATCAAATCTAGTTAGCAGTATTTTTTCTTTTATAGTGGTGTACGAAAGACTTATACCTAGTGATATTTTAAATTTAATCTTGGGAAGTCAAATATGAGAACAGGCATATAAGTAAGTCAGAATCTAAAATTTGTGCACATTTGTTATTTAAGTGACTTGGTTCACATCCAGAGTTTATTTAAAATTATTCCATACTTGGTTAAATTATTTTTTTACAGTTTATTGTACTTACACGACATGATTAGTAGGACAGAATGGCTCATGGATGTTTTTCCACTCAAAATAGAGATGAAGGTGTGTTGTATTTTTGCCAAATTTTGGAGCTTTGTTGTTGAAAAATATTATGCCCAAGTGGGGGGTTTGCTAACCACGAGCATGAAACGCTATGTTTTGGTTTATTAATATTCCAAATCAATATATCTACCCACGTATCAAATTCAATTTACTTATCGAAATCTGCTTTCATTTCCTCACCGCCAATTGACAAAAACCCATTTTCTGTAGCCTTTTGTGCCTGTGTGTTTGTCCTTCAGCACAGGGGTAATTCCCTGGCAGTGAATGGCTGGGACAGAAACCATGGTGTGTTTCTCCTAAGCATATTCTGCATGTGGTACAGCAGCTCATACTGTGAAGAGGATATATTAAATGGATGATTCATGCCATGATCTTTTTTTTTTAAATTGAAAAAAGGAAATAGCTTTCTTCCAGATATAAAGGACTTTGAATGAAACTTTAAAGGAAAAATAACAAATACATGTAAAACTAACTTACCAAGTGAGTTTTACCTGTATTTGTTATTAGGTTTTCACAAGATGTTTTTTAAATGGCAGCAAACGTATATCACTGGTCTACATCTTTAGATATCACATCTTTGCATCTTTAGACCCGTCTGATTAATAATTCAGAGTGTATGTTAGTATAAATTTTGCTAGAGGGATTTACAAATAAAGATCTTGGAGCCCCCTCCCCAGTGTGAATGTGTTTTATTAATAGAACATCTAGTAAATAAAACAATGGGTAGAACATCTAAAAATCATCATCAAGATTGCAGAAAATCTCAAGTGATTGGTCGTTGTGTGTACATGTAGGTGACATTAAAAGAAGATAAATGTTCTACCTTCAAAGGGAAGGCGATTACCCCGAGCTGACTCTTTAGCCAGGTCACCAGTGGACTAATTTTACAGTCAGAAAATGTCTTTCTTTCAGAATCCCTGAATGTTGTTTTCTTAAAACACACTCTCTTTCATCCCACCAGTTCTCCTTCTATCAGTGTTACTTTTCAACTAGTATCCACCCACTAACTCCGGACATAGAAAAGATTGGATTCATTCAGAATGTAAGATCTATATTTTTCCCATTTTCACTGCTTTTCATAGCCACTACTTTGTTTGTAGTGCTGAAATTTTGATATTTGCTACATTTGGGGCACGTTCTTTTCTTATTAATAGAAAACATTGTTTTGGTTATTATAGAAAAAATAAAAGGTCTCCTAGTGCTTTCTCTTGAAACATAAATATGCATTATTTTTAGTGATAAATAATGTAGTAAAGAAAAGGTACATATATTCTGCTAACTGACTTTTACCCAGCAAAATCAGTCCTCCAAGAATAAGCTTCTTTATTTAAAATACATGATCTCAGTCAGCACTTAACATTTACTATGGATCAGACACCATTCCAAGTCTTTTATATATAAAATTATTTAATTCTAGCAATAGATCTGTTTTATACTCAAGGAAACGGAGATATTTTGTGAAGCACACATTTAATATTTAAACACAGCTAGCCTGACACGGAGCCCTTGCACTTACTCACTATACTATAGGCATCATATCTTTTCTGCACTAGTCTATGTTGAATCTCAAATCCTATCTCTCGGCTCTAGACCTACATGTGTGAGAAGTTGAGCACTAGAACTGGAAACCTTAAAGGCTGAACAGCTCAGTAAAGGAAAGGGAAACACATCAGGTGAAGTCACACTGGGAGAAAGGTACTCTTGCCCTCACCATGAGTTTTCAGCTATCCATTACCCAATTGAATAATGGTATATTGATTTGCTTCTAAATTTCTAGCCAGAAATGGAGGAAGAGGAATAGTATAAATTTCTAACACTTAACTTTCAGAACAATGTATAGCAGGCAATTAAACAACAGTATAAGAAGCTTTAAGCACAATGGGAGTACCCAGAAATGAACACTCAACCTTTTAAAGACTCAAGGCATTTGATATTTTTTTCCTGTCTTGACTTCAGGGGACAGGTTGTGTCGGTGTGATTATATTCTTGCCTTGATTTTTTGATGGATAAACTATAGTGAGTCAAAACAGCGATGACACATGTGCAGAAATTAACTCACATTCAAATGTAACAATCTGGAAATGTATTTTGTAGTTGAAGAAAAGATGAATACTAAGTGTACAGGAAAGAAATGGGAACATAATTTATTTTCATTTCTCACATTTTTATTGGGAAAACAATAGTTTTCATGTTTCAGTGTGGATCTTAATTTATTGCCATTATTGTAGAAATAGAAAGTTCTGGAATACAATGTACATTTACAGAATATAAGGATTTTGTATCCTATTGTATTCAGTATTTGGGGTACTAACCTTTCCTGCTTTCATTTCATATAAAAGAGAAGTACTGTAGAGCTCAAGAAGAAGGAAATAAAAATATCTGCGTTAATATCATGGAGATCTGGGACAACATGGCTCATGTGTATGGAAAGGATGAGCTTCGTGGCTGCTTCACAACAGGTTATAGGAGGATTTAAGCATCAGATGGGAATATAAACTAGACGACTTTAATATTTTATCCAATCATGTGAGTGAGTGATTTTAAATATAATACATGCATTGAATTACTTGAGACTCTATATTCATCAATAAATTGGTGTAGTTTTACAGAAAACCTCAGACCTCAATAAAGTGGAAGATGATAAAAATACATAAATAATCAAAACATCTATAGCTTTTCCAGTGTGAATGTAATCCCTACCATCAAGTAGTTATCACATCAGTTGAAGAGAGAAAGTAGACATTAAAGAAGCAATTAAAAAATAAATTGTCTATAAAATCAGCACATCGTGTCACACAAATGCATTATTGTATACAGTTAGGATTCAAAAAAAGAATTTTTAAAAATCATCAACCAAATATACTGACTTTAGGGACAAGAGAATATTGGTGAAGAGAGAAGTTATGGTGGACTTCCACGGCAGAAGCCTAATCCTGGGCGCGAGATTTATTCTAAAGTATCGAGAGGTCTGAAAGGGGGGAGAGAAAATACAGAACAGAATAAGGAAACGAGGGCACAGGTACGTACTGTGCGATCAGTGTGTGCTTGCTGAGGGAGTCAGGGGGTACTGGCAAAGGGGAGGACAAAATCCAGGCAGGAGTAGACCACTCACAGTGACAATAAAGAGAAATGACGGGCTGTGTAAGGGGAGAATGAACACACTCGAATGGCAGAAAAAGTTTAAAAAAAAAGAAAAAATAAGCCCATAAGTTCCTGAATAAGAGCTTACAGTAAGACGTTACTCCACCAATATGATTCTGGACAGAAGAAACTAGAATTGAAATAAATATTAAAAAAGCTTTAACAGAAACACAGATATGAAACGATGTGATTAAGGAGGCAGCAGTATGGACAGAGAGGAAGGGGCGAGTCTGAGAGACGTTTACCTTTAAGGCCAAGTGGCTCTGGTGAAGGTCTAAAATCCTATGCTTACAGCATGGGCTTTAGGTAGAAAGTACTCTTTAGGACACAACTCCAAACCTCTGGAGGAAAACAGGTAATCTATAAATCTATAAGCAATCTAAAAGTGCAGTTCTTGATATTTTCTTCTAGCCATGAAACATAAAGATCTTATTTACAGTGGGAGAGAAAGAGAACAGGAGCAGGACCTGTCTATTTTCTGACTCCTTTATGCTTCCGACTAGTTTCAGTCCTGTGAGTGCAGTTATAACCATCAGGGAAATGAAGACCAAATAGTGTGGCCAAATCCAGATGGGCAGAATCACAGGTTCTAGGCCCAATGCAGATTGTACTGGCTTTTCATAGGGGATGAAAGACTGCAGTATATGCCCTTGGTAAAGCAGCGTGCCTGTCATATTCAAAGGATGGCTAGAGATTCCTTCACTGGGGAAAAAACTGTGGGAGGCAATAAACTGTCTTTTTGTTTTAACTTAAATGAAGCAAGTGCAAATGGTAGCTTATCACTTTAATTGTGTAAGCACCTTCTCCTCACAGTACCGTATTGTTCTAATATTAATCTATGTTATCACCACATGTATCGGACCCAAAATATCCATGTTGGATGTGATCATCTTTAAAAATCTGTCAAAAATATATTGTATATATTTCCCTCCTTTATTCAAATGCAATTTGTTGCAATTGCTAAGGAAGGATTCTATCTTGTTCTGTGTAACCTTTACAAGTGCTGTAGAGTTTATAATAATTCTCAAAGCCAAAGTCAATATATTGACAGAGCCATCAGCTTTAAAATTAAAAAAAAAATAAAACAGTTCTGGATTTCAACTCTGTGATCAATTTAAGGTTCCTTGAAATGCTTCACTTGTTTATACGTTCATTTACAACTCGGCAGGTAAAACTTTATTATAAATACTTCTACTTTGTTACACTGTGGTATAAAAGTTAAGTGTACCGAGAGATTTTAATATTCTTAATTTTTATTAACAAAGCTTCAAACCGAAGAAAAGGATTTTCGGGGCCTGTTTCCTTCCATTGTTAACGTCTGACAATTGATTAAACTATGCTAATGAGACAGTAGCCCCCGGTACAATCAGCACTGGGCATCGTTTGGCAATAAATGGAAACAAAAGTCTATCAATTTGGTACTTGTCAGTTTGCGTTCTCATAAGCAACAACAACCCCGCGTAGTAAGAGCATAGGTGAAGAACTTGCAATCTCAAGATTGTCTTGGTTGGGGTGTTGTTTTGAAGCTCATTGGTAAGGTCAGCTGATGCTGGATTTCAAAGGCAATTAGAGCAAATCAAACTGCAGAACATCCCCGTGGGCTAGTTTGACGATACCTTCGAAAGATGCTCTTTTTTCCCTGCTAACCCTGGTTGCTGCCACATCTAGCAGCTGCTTTCTTTTTGACAATTCGTCACTCCTGAAAAATGTTTGCAAGCAGTTTGGACAATTTCCAATTCATTCTTGCAGGAAATGAGGATTTGCTTCCTCACTTGGGATACCTGCTGCTAGGTTTATTCACTAATAAGCATGATAAATGTTTTAGCCTTTGATCAGTGCTAATTTAACAAGTAAGCTCCCTAGAAAAAAAGTCTTTGAGGCTCAGGGGCTCAAGACAGCACATGAGTTGGAAATATGATTGATTGTGTTGCTGTGAGAAATTTCCATAAAAAACTTTTATCACACTGCTATGTTCTGAACAATTAAATCAAAAATGAAAGATAGTTACCCTCCAAAGAAGGACAGAGGCAACCCGGCAAACTTCACAAGACATTATTTCTTTTTTAACTGGCTCAGAATAATTTTGCAATTTTATCAATTTCCATCCCCATTATTTTCTCCATTTATTTTCCCTCATCCTCACCTATCGTCTCGACCCACGATTCTTTGTTCTTCTCTCCTCAGACCTGCAAGTAATATTTTCAATAAAATTTAACATGAAGTATTAATACATCATGCAAATTGAACAAATCAGATAGAAGAGAAATGGATGCTTAGTTATTGCGAGTTTAGAATCTACTACTGTAGAAAACATTGAGACCAAGTTAAAATCCTGAATGATGGAGGATGCTGTGATTTGTTAATTGAAGAGCAGTCTGAATATCCATTCACCAAAGTAGATGCCAACAGTGAACAAACACAGAAAAGGCAGCGTTCTCTTGGTTCCATATCACATTTTGAATTCTTTCCAGGACGGGGCTGTGGTTTCCAGAGATTGTTTGAAATTGACCACAGAAAAGTAACATTGTCTACCTTAAATCAGTTCTTTATACACTAAAAATTGTACTATCAACTGTCCTTCAATACATAAAACTTAAAAAAAAAAAACATGCACAGACAAACGAGTCATTTCTTTTACATCGAATATACTCAACAAAATACTCTTCCCTGGAAGTAGTAGTCATATGGATACATGTGTAGATAGAATCCAGTCATCAGAAATAATCATTTTCTGTTATTAAGCTTTAGAGTGACAAAGTGGAGACATATCTCCATTTTAAAAGACAAATCTGAACAGGAAAGATTGGAAAGAAAATTTTCACCATGATTCAATGGTATGGGGAGAGCTAAAAATATTAAGACAAGACAGATATCATTTACTATATATGGACATAGCATATGTAGTAAGAGACTAAAACAGAAGTATACTGGTATCTCCTGTTCAAAGCAGAGAAGTGGGCGAATGAAATAAGGAAGCATTATAAAGGAATCTCCATTTATATCTGGGTTATTTTATTTTTAAAACACAATCAGAACACTTAACATCTGTTACTTTTAATGGTGGCTAAAGTATTTATTAATATTGTTTCTAAACTTTTCTGTGGATTTGAAATATTCCATGATAAAATGTATCAAATATTAAATGTAGTTTATGTAACAATTACTCTTAACAATAAGAACTTAATAAATGTTAGCCATTGCTAGTGAGTATTAGTAACCATAACAGTACCAATGTTACTGGTACTTTGAACTTATACATTCAGTAGTAAATAGAAAATTAATTATGCTAGTGTCATCTAGAATGAAAGTTTTGAGTATGAGAGAAAATGCATACAAATATAAAACTAAAAATTTAAGTGAGAACCCAGTAATCACAAATTTGAATTGGAAATGCAATAAACATATTTTCCAGCTCTCAAAATGTCTAGACACGATTATAAACCCTCCAACAAAGACTATATTAATGTTTTGGTCCTAACATATTCCACTAAAGGAAACCAAGACTACTTGGAAAATTGACCAATATCAGATCTTGGGTAGCAAAGGTACAAGCTAATCCTGGACTATCATGTTTTACAAGAAAGCAAAGAAGGTATGAAAAACTATTAAGATCATGTTAGAATGATGCCAAACCACGCTAGAAAGCTCTACTGGCCAAACGTAGGACAATGTGCATTCTTACATATCACATTTAAGGCTTATTTATTATTTCAAAATTGGCTTATTGTTTAAGCCAATTTATATAAGTCTTATAATAAGGCTTATTTATTATTTCATTGCATAAAAATGAAAACAGCAACAGTTAATTCATTGTATATTAATTTGAAATAAATCCTTTGCAAAACTTTAGTGTATTATCTTTAGAATAGTACCTTCAAATAGGAGCCTGAAATTCTTTACCATTATTTCACTTAGACACAATATATAAAAATTATTTGGAGTTATTCCACATAGACACAAGACATAAAAAGGATGAATATTTTAACCAAGTCTTAAAAGTAAAATGGAAACATTCCAAATAACATGGCAGGAGGCATGAAAATAATTTTTCCAAATGTTTGATACCAGGACAGATCATTTGAATACAAAGTTATATTCTTATGGCCTCTAAATAAACTTTTTTATAGCCCTTTTTATTGAAAAATCACATTTAATCATACATGATTCATCTCAAGAAACTAAGTTGTCAGGAAAAGACTGTTTTTAGTACGTGTAGCAAAAGTATTATGAAAGAACAAAGGCCTGTGAACTTTTTTTTTTCTTTTTTTTTGCAGTTTTTGGCCACGGCTGGGTTTGAACCTGCTACCTCTGTCATATGGGGCCAGCACCCAACCCTTTGAGCCACAGGCGCCACCCTGGCCTGTGAACTTTTATATATATACTTAACATATTTAAAACATTTTGAAAATTGAATTCACTTATTTATTATGTATCATTTAAGAAAGATGGATATTCTAAAATTCTCACAGAATTGTATGGCATTATATAGAAGCTAAAAACAGAAAATATAAATCAAAAAAATCACTGAAAAAATTTTGCCTTTAGGAATGTCAAAGGAACTATTTAGAAAGACATGTTTTAAATGACAATGTCACATCTTGTTAATTTCCTCATTCTCAATATTAAATTTGGATATGTTTGTATATGTATTTACTTTCATTAGTATCTTTTTTCTTTAATTTCTGAAAATTGCATTTGCTCTGTTAGGCTAAATTACTTTTAAATATGTAAATAAATGCATGTAGTCATACCCACAGCATATTTTGGGGAGGCAAAAGAACTTGATCTAACAAGAAGTTTCATTTAACACTTATACTTTCTATGGGGCCTTTCAACCCATTTAATGGAGAAGCTGGAGCCCACAGTCGAGAACCAGACTGCAGTTTCTTGTTGGGCTTGTATATGTGGCACTGCATTTTCTTCAGAGATCTTAGATTGCTGTTTTATAGCAATAATAATATCTGGTATCATATCCTATATAATGTTAATTCACTGATCAAATCTTTTTATTTATGTTGCTTTTGATTATTTTGTCTTATAATGTCCTGTTGCATTGTTCATTGATCATTAAAGTATGCATTATATGTAAATACCAGTATTGTTTGAGCTTAACTTTATGTGTAATAATCAAGGAGCTTTGTAAGAGGTGAGACGCAGGCATATTGTAACCAATTTAGTGTGATGAAAATGATTTCTATGGAGCTGTATGACATGCTATTAATTCCCAAATTGTCTTCATGTATGTTAGTTAATATAATAGATGACAATTTGTGAGTTCTAGAGCACATTAAAAATAACTTTCAATAAAATAAGCTGGAATTATATTTTTCCTTACCAGAATATGTTGTTCAAGGGGTTTTTCAGAAGTAAATGACCTTTTCATATGGAAGAATGAATAGTCTAATATTATTGACTGAAGAAGTGGTTCTTTGAGGACACCAGGAATATCTTCTTGGCTAGTATGGCTTTGAATTTTGAATTTTAACTACAAAGTTTGGGTTCTTCTAAATGTTTTAGTATTTTTATTTGGAAATATTTTTTTTTTCAGTGACAGAGTCTCACTTTATCACCCTGGGTAGAGTGCCGTGGCATCACAGATCACAGCAACCTCCAACTCCATCCTGGGCTTAGGCAATTCTTTTGCCTCAGCCTTCCAAGTAGCTGGGACAACAGGTGCCCACCACGATGCCTAGCTATTTTTTTGTTGCAGTTTGGACAGGGCCGGGTTCAAACCCATCACCCTTGGTATATGGGACCGGCGCCTTACCCACTGAACACAGGCACCACCCTATTTGGAAACAATTTCAGATTTGCTGCAATGTTACAAGAATAAGAACAGTGCAAAAAATACTTTTACATGCTCTATAGTACACATTAGCCTAGTAAACATATTTTACTCCATTTTCTCTATCATTTATGTTCTCTCTCTCTCTCAGAAAAACAAATATACAGAAAATGTAACGAATATGAAATAAACAAAGTAGAAAATAATTTTATCAGACCTACTTGGGAGCAATTTGCGCATATCATGGCTCTTTACCCCTAAATACTTTAGGAATCATTCTTAAAAATGAGGATATTTTCTATATTATCACAATATAGTAATAAAAACAGTAAATTTAAAATCCATATGACACTTACTAATTTTTTCATTTTTTCCCAACTTTGTCAGTTGACACAATAATGTCTGTTATGACATTCCTTTACCTTCAGTATAATTTCCAGTTTGATGCATCAGCTGTTGCATCCAGTTGTAATGTCTATGATCTTTGTGCATTTTGTATTATTGCCTCTTAATATTTCAGTGCATCTTGAAAGATATTGTGTTAAAATAATTATTGTAATCCTTATTATTAATAATCAACCCCACTCACTAATTGAAAAATAAACAAAAATGTTCTATAGAAGAGAAAATATCTCTCTTTTATTTTTCTTTTACCCACAAAAAAAATTTTTTTTTTTTTTTTTTGGAGACAGGATCTCACTCTGTTCTCCAGGCTAGAGTGCAGTGGAGTCATTATAGCTCATTGTAACCTCAAACTCCTGGGGTCAACCATTCCTCCTGCCTCCGCCTCCCAAATAACTGGGGTTATAAGCAGGTATTACTTTTAGCCAGCTGGCTAAATTTTCTATTTTTTCTCAGGTCAGGGTCTTGCTGTGTTGCTTAGGCTGATGTCAAACTCTTGGCCTCACATGATCCTCCTTCCTTGGTCTCCCATAGTGTTAGGATTATAGGTGTTAACAGATCATGTTGAGAGGCAAATTTCCCTGGCCTAAACTTCTTAAAAGTATATTCTAGTTTTCTTCTTTTTAGCTATAGATACCTTAATTTTCTGTCATCTGTCTTCTGCCTTCATTAATTTATGAAAAAGTTTTTGAAGTCTACCAGTGTCTTAGGAAATCCACTAATCTTTAACTCCTGATCTTAAGCATTTCTGTTCCTATTTACTATCCCTTTGATCATAGAATGCATTTCTTTTCTTTTCTTTTTTTGAGACAGAGTCTCACTTTATTGTCCTCAGTAGAGTGCCATAGTGGCAGCGTCACACAGCTCACAGCAACCTCCCGCTCCTGTGCCTCAGCCTCCCCAGTAGCTGGGACCACAGGCACCTGCCACAACACCCAGCTATTTTTTTGTTGCAGTTTGGCCGGAGCCGGGTTTGAATCCACCACCCTCTGTATATGGGGTGGCCGCCCTACTCACTGAGCCACAGGCACTGGCCTTAGTATACATTTCTTAACTCTGTCCATTCAATCTGGATTCTATTTTCTTCTTTACCTCTTTGATAAGCTTTTATCATGTCTTATTTGCTGGTTCTTTTGGTGTCTCAAATATAAAAAGCCTTTTTAAAGATCTATCTCTAGCCTTCTGGCAAATCCATGCACTCCACAATTACCAGCATGTAAATTAATTCTAAATAGATATTAAAAATCTAATGGTGAGTTTCATCATCCTGATTTCATTTGGTTTGTCAAATTCGTTACCCAATTTATTTTATCTCTTACCCTCCCAAATTTATTTTGCCTTTGTTGTGATTCTCATAACAGTTTCACTAACTTTAAGTCTATGTATGACTCTGTCATCTCTCTCACTCCCTAACATTACCCAGGTTTCATACTTTCATTCTAAAAATGGTAAACCAGATAGACCTTGTCAATGCCACTTCCATCCATTCTCACCACCCAAACCACTGTTATCCAAGTTTCAGTCCTATTGACCTTTTAACTTGTTTAACTGGTTCCCATGAATCCATTTCTATTTTTATTCTAATGATACTATTTCTCCATTCTAATTATAATATTTTTTAAAGGGATATTACTGAAAAATATTGCTTATCATATTAATTCCCTGATGAAAAAAAATTAATGTCTCTTCGTTGTAAAGAAAAGAAAAGAAAAGAAAAAGTCTTTCACCTTCTACTAAGGCCTTCCACAATATGGACCCTGAATTCTTTTCTAAATTCATTTTTTAATAAAATTTATTTTAATATTTATCAATGTATCCCACGTTGTTTTTGCTCACTGTGTTTTACTTTATACTTTCTGTCTTTGCCCACATTTTTTCACAATTCAAAGCCCAAAGCAAATGTATCCTCAGTCATGAAGCTTCCTTAAAGTTTCCAGATGGAGTTAGTCTCTCATCCTATGAGACTCCAATTAAATTACATACATGTACACATTGTGGTCCAGGAGATTTTATCTATGTATATATACACATGCATATACAGACAGGGACATACTTACACATATCTGTGAATATGTAGATAAGTATTATGTATGCATTTGGGTGTGCATAAAATTTCCTATACTCTTAACATTCTACGGGTCCTGAATCCTTGGCCTAACTCTTCTTTGTGTCTCAAAATCCCTTGCACACAATAGGTCCCTGATACATATTTGTTTCTTAAATTAAGATGCTAATAAAGTGGAGAAAATACCAAACAATGAAGATTTAAGTTATAAAGTATTTGTTGTACAAGGATTTTAGTTTTAAAATGATTATAATGGGATTTGACTTTTCAACAGCTAAGGAGTATTACAATTTTATCTCTGATTAGTAATAGTTTTCTGATTGCTAGCGGCCTGAACTTATTTAACCTAACAGACCCCTCCGTGTAAACCCTCCACACTTCCAGGGAGCCGTCAGAGGTTCATTACATGAACACTGTCACTCGTGTCCTGGCATCCTCCTGAGACACTCACCAGCAAGGTGGTTAATCCTGTTGTAAGAGGTTATAGACGCCAGATGCTGCAGTTGTGATGAGTCTCCAAAGGTTAATGAATTACACACATAACTATAAATAGCACCATGTTTTCCTTGAGCAACCAGTATTTCTGTGTTAGAGAGCCTTGTGGTTCGGTACTTGCCAGTGGAGCTCCTCTGTAAAGGAAACTTTCCTAAAGGTTCGCCTCTAGGGAGGATTTCAAGTCAACGAGCATTTGATGAGAAGTGAGTGCAGTGTAATGATTGTAATTTTCTGATGGTGACAATGGTAAACATGTCATACATAGAGACATTATTCATTCAGTAAATACTTGAGAGTTCATCTTACGTAGTTCAAGTCCTTTGATTATACCTCTGTTATTTCTCAGATTATTTCACATTCAAGTTAACTGTGAGGTACAATGATCCTCAAATTTTAGACACATCCAAATCATCTGGAGGGCTTGTTAAAATGCTGCAGGGGAGGGGAAAGAAGGGAAGGCCAAGATAGGAAGCACTCCCAGACTTTTAAATTTAATAGGTCTTCATTCAGTGAGATCCACAAATCTGGATTTTACCAAGCTAAAATATTGATATTGATACTGCAGGATTACATCTCGAGAACTACTGTTCCCGTTCCTTGATCCTCAGATGGGGCTGCAGGTGGGAGCTACCTAAATAGCACCACCATCACCCCAGAAATTCTGATCATACGGACCTGGTCATAGGGATTTTCATTTATTTTTACTTATTCATTTTCATTTCAATAGTTTTAGGGCTCCAAGTGAAGTTTTGTAGCTGAATAGTGTAAGTTATGCCAAACGAGTAATTTTTCTGAGTCTCCAATGTCCGTTATTTCACTCTGTATGTTTATAGGATTTTTAATGTGAGTGACTCAAAGTTGAAGTTGTAATCCACTTCAGGAGCTTCCTCTGAGGAGTTATTTTAGATAGTGATTGGGACATCAACCTTCAGAGCTGAAAAAGGTCAAGACTGGAAAAGATAAGAGGAATACTGAAATGGAAGCGTATTTGCTATTTCACTTCAGTAAAGCTCTTTCTGGGGCAATAAAGACCCAGAAAGAAAGCCATACTAGCCAAGGGGAATGGCTACTGCTAACGTATGTTTTTTTTTCTTCTTTACAACATATGGGAAAACCACACACATAGTCGCCATCTGGGCAGGAATTCATAGAACCAACTTTCTTTTAGGCAGTGATTTTCTCACCTTGCCATAGGTCAGGGCTAGAGGGCTTGCTAAGACCTAATAGAGCATTGGGTCTTACCCTAGAGTGGGTTGATGAATTCCATTTGCATTTCTAAGAAGTTCCTAGGTCATTTTGATGCTGCTAGGCATGGACAACGCTGAGAATTACAGAAATGAATTCAGTCAAGAATAGCAACATTAAGACAGTTCTAGATAAGTCAAATAACTAGGAAATTGTTCTGGAGATCTCAACCAATTAGTTCCAGGTTAATCAGAAGTTGCTAGTGAAATTCGTGGAGATGTACACAGTTAAGATAAAGACTTTTTAAAATGTATACTACATTAGTTACGTTTATTAAAAGTCAATATTCTATAGTATATAATACAGTTTTTCTTTTAAATTCTTAAAAGAAAAAATAATGTCAAATCGATCATATATAATGATTAAATTAATCCTAATTTAGACCAAATCCCATTCTAAACTCTTCACATATGATCTGGATTCATAGCCACAGGGAGAGATGATACCTAGTATCTATTGATCTTTACCCCTGCCACAATGACAATCAACAGGTGATCAGATCACATGTCTAATATTGATTTTTTTCAATAAATATATGCTGAGATCTTTGAGAATCTGCCAGATATAAGAATTACTCTATAGCACCTACTTTACCCAGTCTTCAATTAACCAGACTCCGTGTTAGGCATTAATGATAAAATAGTCAATTAAAAATAAAGGACATTGTACCTGTTTTCATGGAGATTAATGGGGAAGATATCAACTAATTCCCTAAAGATATTATCACGAACTGTGATATTGCAATGAGAAAGTTTTATAAACAAGTTTACCTGTTATGTAGGAAGGGGGAGTGTTTGAAGGGAAATCTTGTTTTACATGTCTCAAATCACCCCATGCTATCAAGCTAGACAATGCTAAGTAGATAAGAAAATATATATATATATATACATATTGAGAGGTATACTCTGCAGTTGTGTATCTGTATATCCCTAAGGTGTATTTCTGTACACCTGGCCAAGAAGGTTCAAATGTGTGCCTCAGTAAAAATACAAGTCAGTATGTGTAATTGACCTTTAGGAAATATTTCCAGTGATCGTACCTATAGATGTTCATTAAAGCCACATATGCAAAAGATCTATAAAGTTTGGCCAAGCTGACTTTGAAGAGATATTGGTAATCTTAACTAAAATTGCCTTTTATCATTGAGAAATCATAGACCAGATCTTTTGAATTAAAATAAATATATGTGTAGTGATATTAGCAGCAATAATGACTAATTTAGGTTAAATATTATTGGCCCCACAGGTGGTATTTATATTCATACTCTAAACAGAACTAAACATCCTGAGAAATGTATTGTCAAGTGATTCATTATGGTCTACAGAAAAACTGATTTCTAAATAGGTAATATATAATAAGATAGGTTTATAGTTCCATATTTTTAATCCTCCTTTCCCCATAAACTTACATTATATATAGCAATCCTTTTACTGAATAACACATACTGAGAATGACACAAATTCTAAGTGGATGGGTTAATGAATTTTCATGAACTAAACATACCAATTTTAAGAGTTTTATAAGACAATGCCAGGTCCTCCTTTGTGCTTGTACCAATTTACACTGCCCACAGCCACAGAGGAGAATTTCAGCGGCTTCATATCCCTGCCAATAATGCTCAGTATTTTCCTTCATTTTAGCCCTTCTCTTAAATCATGAGATTGTGTTTTTATTTATAGTTCTCTGACAAGCAAGGAAGTGGAGTACTTTTTTTTTTTTTTTTACATGTATTAGCCTTTGGATATTAACTTCTGCAGAGTAGACCTATTGGAGTGTTTAATTTATTGATTGGTACAAATTTAACAAGAGGTCTGGGACACTTTGTCATGACTGCATATTACACACATCTCCCGTTCTGGAGAGTGTCTTCTCTCTGTGACTGTCTTCCCAGCACTCTCTGCCATTCTGCCAAGTTTTCTAGCCAGCACCTCTTGCAGCTTCAAAATTTGGCAAACACGTTGAGAGAAAACGCGGCTGCTTGTTTTAGTCCTTGAGTCCCCAAATTTTGTCATTTCAGTCCCGTGAACCTACCAACATCTTGTACTTCTCTGCCTCCAACCCCCACACTAAGTCACTCTCAGCTTGGGAAAAACCTCTACTCCTTACTTGAGCAGATTTTGATGCCATTAACTTCTAAAGATATTTTCTGAGCTTTTCTCTTTGTGTCAATGAGACTCTTTTCCTTTCAGAAGTCAAACCACATATCTCTAATCTCCGCTAATCTCTACCACATATCAATTTTATTTATAAAGCACCTCAAATCCTGATTTAAAATAAGCAAATATGTAGGAGACTGGGATTATGGACCCCGCTTCTGACTTAAACATAAAAAGAATGCATAATCCAAACCAGAATGTAATATTTAAGAATAATGACAATATTGTGAAATTGAAATTTTTAGGATTTAGATTACAACTTGAAGTGTTCATTTTTATTTCTGTTTATGATTTGCTGCAAACAGAACAGCCACCTGAACGCAAGAGCATACATTCTCAGGACCAACCCTGTTAATAATAAACTCTCCTTTATCTCCGTGGGCCTCCATCTTTCTGATGTGTGAAATGAGAACTTTAAGCTAAATCAACCAGCATGTCTTTTACTTTTAATCTTTCAAAATTGGTTCCTTTAATACTTCTAATTTTTTTTTTATTCCTAACTTATGTTTGAGTCTAGAGAACTAAATTTAAAATATTAGTTGTTAACTCTGGCCAAAGAAGAGGCAAGCAGGGAAGGAATCATTACTCTTCAATTCATTGATGGCCTAACATGAAATATGATCTATTTATTGGGGACTTTAAAGAAAACAGAGAGAATAAGAGAATAGTATAGCATAATAGCTCGGGGAAGTGACTCTGGAACCATAGAATACAGTTTCAAATCCCAGGTTCGACCCAGATCTGTGACCATGGGCCCATAATTTAACCCCTTTCACTAATATTTAATATAAACTTTAATGCAGTAATAAGGTAAAATTCACAGAAGTATGTCAAACAAATAGTAATTGATTCAAAAATATTTGTTTAAAAAAAGAAAAATGTGCATATACACACATTCGTGCAAAGTACAATTCACATGCCTGTATCTTCTTGGCATTATTTTTAATTGGAATTTAAGAGATATCTTTTCCTATTGGAACAATTCCTGTTTATTTTCGGGGACTATTAAACATGGCTATGAGATTTCTTTGCTACTTAAAGGAGCCTCACTAAATATGCAAGGTTGGGTTAAATTCCTCATTATTCTTCTGTCGGCTTTTGTTTTCTGAGTTCAGAATATGCCTCTCCTGGAGTCAAAGGGTCAGGGAAAAGGAAAAAGCAGAATAAAATCGTCCTTCTTTTGAATCTCCTGCTCTCAATACTAAGTAATCCTGAAATAATACCCCCACCCACTCCAGGGGAGAAGAAAAAGTTTAGAGGGCTACTTTCATTATTTTTACACATCTGTCTTTCTTTTCTCAAGTCCCAGTCAGACCTCTAAACTAAAATCCAGAAATACATCAAGAAAGGCAGATCTGATGTTGGGAATAAGAAAAAGCGCTAAATCCTTACATCTCTCCTCACTTCAAAATCCCCTGCAACGTTTCCCTTATCGCTTGGTCTCCTTTAGTCCCTTGAAGACTTTGGCTTCGCCGTCTGAAGGATGAAATCGAAGGAATTGAGAAAATTTTAGGTAGAATTGAAGTCAGGTCTGTCTCATCTAAGACGCCATATTAGGAGCAAACTTTTTTTGCTCCAGCTGGCATTTTTAACAATTTTTTCTTTCAAAAGATGAACGAGAACTGTCAAGATAGAGTTCTTTTGTTTTTATTTTCTAGATTTGTTTTAAAACTTACCACAGGCAGCCTTGAGATGAATAGATTAAAATTTCACTTATGGGACCTTTTCATCATAGAGTTGAAATGGCTTTTCACTAATATCTTCTTTCCCAGTTTTTCTCTCGTGAGTCCTATTCCTGAGCAGCCCCGGATTTTCTTTGCCAGTTGTTTACAGTGTATTTCCACGTCCTTAGTTTCCCCTCAATGTTCCTTTGAGCATTGGTCTTGAATCTTTAATTTAGAACTCTACATGGGCTCCCTCTTCTTTTTTTTCTAGAAGAAAACCTCAAGTTTGAGTGTATCTCTATGTACTTGAATTTGAATGAAACAAATAAAATAATAGCTATAAAAGTATCATATAATAGTATAATAGCTTTTGCCTAGAATCTAATCAGGTCCTGCAGAATTCATGTTAACTTTTGTTCTTCTTTTTGATCAAAATTAAAATCCAACCAACTAAAGCTCACTCAGAGGAGTGTGTGCAGGAGGTGAGTTTCATACATACTGTGAAATGGTGAAGGGCCCTGGAATGTTGAGCCTGCCGAGGAGAATATTCAAGAGGAGGCTGTGATAAGGCTGATATTCCACCAAGGTCCCCAAGATCATTATCATTCGTATGTGTTGGTATGTGTGTGTGTTTGCATGTGTACTCACACCCCATGTCCTGTGTGTGATTTTGCTTTTTAATAACCAACCCTGATTGCACTTTTTCAGTTGTTCACCAAAATCAAGTTGCCCCTCACCCCTTAGGCACAGAGGCCTGAGGTGCTCTGAAACTCTACTACCCTCTAGATGTGAGGACTATTAATCAGTTACTGGCACAGTCAGAGTAATGAAATCTCAGCTTTCTTCCTTCAGGATGTCCAACTCTTACTGTAACTTCCGTGCTGGAGATGTCTTGCAGAATCCTGCTGAGGTTTACTCCTCTAGCTGACCTGGCTAGATATCTCCATCCTTGGTTTGCCTAATAGCACATTTGTCTAACTTCCTCCCCTTACTCTTAACAATACTTTTCTCTGAATTACTCATTTTGTAAACCTATTGCAAACACACCTGCATCTCAAGGACTGCATATGGCTTACCCTACCTAAGACACAGGATGAGATAATCTGGATACTCATTAAGTCATTCACATGACTTTATTCAGTGAATCTTTAAGACCTTTCCATGTATCAGGTACTCTGCAGTGCTGAAAGAGTGAAAAAGGCAAGGAACCGGAAGGCATGGACATTAAGTCAATAACTTTATGGGTAATTAATTGGTTGCTATTTATCATAAATATTATGAGACAGAACCTAAGAATTTCTAAATGTAATTTATTAGAGAGAAAGCATTTACACTTATCCTAAGAGGCTTCAGTGGACAAATCTGGAAAAATATGGATGAAAACTAAAATAAAGTAGAATTTAGCTGAGTATAAGGAAGAAAGGTTTAGCAATCAGTACTATCTTGGGCTGAAAAAAGGCCCTGAGGAGAGACTAGGAATCCCCGTTATGGGAGGTATTTATGTTTAAGCCTCAAAATCATTTATTACTATGTCCATTACAATCCAGCTTGGTTTGGACTAAGTATATGAAGCCTTGCAGCCTCTGACTTTACTTACAATGCTGATACTAGGTAGTGTATTCAAGGAAAATAACAGAACAGCGCAGAAGAAAATAAAGGATTTTATTCTGGAGTTTGAAACTAATTGTCAGAGGGAAGTTCAGGAAAATAGCGGGCTGACATAAAAGATGACATAACTTTGTCAAAATATAGATTCAAAAATGATTTTCAGCATCATGTTTGACCTATTCACAAAATAAGAATAAAACTTGTACTTATTGGTCGAGTTAATTTTCTTTCACTCCCAATATGGATATAGGAGATAGCTATGAAATCCCCATGGAAGGAAAGGCCATCTGAAATCTGAAAAGGCATTGCATGCTATATTATGATTCCATTTCCCATCATTCACCATCTTCCATCGGATATTTCTACCAAATGATCATACACTATATGTCTTAAGTGGTATGGGAAAGATGATCCTTTTGTGTCTTTAATACAGTGAGGTTACTAAGGAATCTAATGTGTACCCATTGTGCATGCAGACGATTATATAATATATAAATGTAAAAATATGTAAAATAATAAAAATTATGTAAGTTTTCTTTTTAATAAAATGGAAACTTCTCAAGGAAATAAGCTCTGTCTGCCTTGTTTATTACTGTATCTTCAACACCTAGACTAGTTGTGGTACAAGGTAAGTGACAAAAATTATTTAGTAATGAATGCAAGTGTAAAGACATATGAATAAATTGACTTACACTTCTGTATACACACACATGCAGTCCCTAAAAGGGGTATTACTGTATGAAGCAGTTGGTCATCATGACTTCTTTGTATTCATTTACTTTTAGAATAATCGTTCCTTCTATATTAGAAGGATTTTCCAGGCCAAAAAAAAAAAAAAAAAAATGTCAGTTTCTTATGCAGGATGCTTGATGCTTCACTTTCAGCTAAAATCTTGGGAAGAAGAAATAATCTTTGTCACGTTGACCTGCACAGTACTTTTAAACTGTTTTAATGGTGCAACGTTGTAGATGTTATGGAGAACAAGAAGGAGGCAAAAAACTCTTGAGCAAAGAATTGAAAATTTATAAGTAAATGAGAACTCTGTGTAAAAGTCCATAATGAGATCATTTCTGTGCTAATGAGATTTAGGGGTGCTTTATATTTCCTCCCCCCAGTGTCTTCCTACCCCACCCTTTGCCACCACCTCTGGAGCCAGAGTGATTTTGCTGTATATAAATCATCCTCATTAGGTGAACGAGATTATGTTGATGAGTTCAGCTTGAACGAGGTTTACAAAGTGACAGAAAGTTAGAATTCTCAATTTATTCCCGTACTATGTATCATCTTCCAGGAGCAGTTTTATGATGTGGTAATTGGGCGATAGTTCAGCATTCTGATAGCCCCAGGAGATTCAATTTCACTGTAATAAAGGGCATTAAAAATATATAGCCTTTTTATTAAAGAGTACCCTGAATATCAATGCATGTATTTTACTTCTCGAAAAAGTCTGAGAAATACTTGGATCTTTTGATTTTTTTTTCCTTTTTATTCAATATTCTTCGAGCTTGGAGCACTGACTTACCAAGGGGCGATCTACAGGGCGTCGAGCTCCACCGGGCTAGCTAAGTCCTGTGCCTCACTGATTACTACGCTGATGACTTCTTTATTCAAGCCTGGAAATCAGATTTGCTTCTTTGTAAGGAAACCGCGGGATTGACAGCCCACAATGAATCATGCCTCACAACATGCTGACAAGCTGGCAAGAGACAGCCTGTACAGTGACAAATACAGCTGACAACAAGTGTACACATCTGTTTGGTAGGATTTATGAGAAAGGAATACAAACAAGGCGTCGAGCAGTTCTTTGGTTTTTTTATAAGAGAATTTAGAGACTCTTTTCTTTCTCTCCAAAGAGCAGCCACGTAAGGAAGACACATCATCCCTCCGGATTTATTTATTACAAGCACAACTAGATTATAAATGGTCTGTGCAGATTAGCATTTTGATTATCAAACTGCTGTTCCAAATATCTGATGAACAGATATTAGAATAGTTCTTAAACATACTGATTAAACACACATTGATGCTGCTATTTTTAATACTTGCTTACATTCAGGTATAAATCAGTTTTTATATCCTTCCTTCAAGCTTAAAGTGAAAAATATAAAATGTGCATAAACCTCTCGAGTCTTTTCTCAGGGAGAAAAAGATCCAAACTATGATTTTTTGATTCAATATTAGGGACGAATAAATACATTTTAAAAGAGGGCAATAGATTCAGATGCCCCTCATTAGGTGTTCAAATAGCTTATAGGGTAAGCAAATTTATGATTTCACCACTATCCTGCCATTCCACAGATTTGCCTTTGACTATAACAGAAAACACTGTAATTTGCTCAGTTCTGAAACAAGGTTGAAAGGAAAAGAAATGTTTCTTAATAATAATAACAAAACAATAACAGCAATGATGCCTCTGCTCAGTAAGTTCTGGGAACCACATACACCTGACCACATCCAGCCTTGCAGAAGAGTCTGTATCAGACTGAAAACCTCTGCAGCACATTTACCATTGGTGATGTGTTGCTTTGTTCAGAGGAGTTAGGCAGAAAAAAGTTAAGAAACTTTTTTAACTTCTTTTTTTTAACCATCCTGTGGTTCATGATTTGAACTATTTTGTCTTACAATAGTGGTTGTTGGTTTCTCTTTGTTCTGTGATACCAGAAGGAATTTGAGGGTAGAGTGTGTACTTTTCACATAGTAAACGATTATTGATGACTTTTCAAATGAAATGAAACAGGTTGTAAGATGGACGTGGATGGTTATCTCTATTCTGAACAGTCAAAGCTTTGAACCTGGTTTCTGCTGGAGTTTCTTCACTGTCAGTACCTTCAGTGAATAACTCCTTTGGGATCACACCGATGGTGCATAATGCAAGGGCAGATGTCGGATCTCTTAGTATAGAGTATAAATGTCTTAACACAATAACTGAGTAAACAAGATGAGGTATATAGTAACCAGTGTGATGTAAGCATTCCTAATTCTATGTGAAATCAACACATTGTACCCCATAAATGCATCAATGTACACATGATCTATGTGTTTATGATTTAATAAAAAAAAAATAACTCCTTTGAAAAGCAGGGGATGAGGTTCTGAATATCCTCAGCTATCCACAACAGGATCAAGGCCATCACTGCTGTTTCACCATCCTTTCATCTCAAATATTGAAAATGATGGTAGGAATATTATTTGGAAGCCTGAATGACCTATTAGTATGAAATTTCAAGCGTGGGTGATGCTAGCCACCTGAGGCCCAACTAGAATTGCTTATATCCTGTTCTTTACTTCTGAGTACTATTTACCAGGGAAAGGCTGATGTGAGAGATGGTATTCTTTCTTTTCAGATATTGAACATGACATTCTCATCATTGTCTTTAAATTAGACAAAGCTGGTTTACACTTTCACTTATATTTATAATTATGTTTGGTAAGAATATTCATGATCCTTGTTTTTATAAGACATTATGATTTTAAAAAAAATACACGTCTTCCTAAGCAAAATATAAATACCTCGACTTCAAACATATCGCCAACAACTCTGTGCCATGTTGTGAAATTTTAGAATAAAGGATACTAAGGCAAAGTAGAGTCTTGAGATCACTTAAGACCATTCATTTTCCTTTTTTCCTATTTGGCACATGGTTCCACTATCTGGTTTATTCTGCTTTTATTGAGTGAATTGCAAAGTAATATTTTATCAAATGTCATGTATTTACATAATTAGTATAATTACATGTAAGTGCATAATTAGTGTAAATATATGTAATTACATTATTATGATCTCTAACAGTCTTATAAAAAGCTTTTTCTAACTTTTCAAGCTAACACATGCATGGGTAAGCATATTAGATAACTTTTAATATCCTTTATCTTGTTTCTCTTAACTGATTTAATGAAGTACTAATTCTGAATATTTACATTTGAAAGACAATGTTATCTTACAGCTTGACCAGTTGTTTCTTAATTTGTTTGTTTATTTTTTGGGAAAATGAAAGAAATCCTGACAAAGGATAATATTTATCCATCATTTGGTTTTGGTTACTATATAGGACAGACAATTCTTGATTCATAGAAAAGACATGTCTTTATTTTCAATTTTATTTGGACAGAAATGAATAAAATGATGAGTAAATTCTGTGACTTGACAAATAATGGGTACAAATGAAAATGCTGGACACCACCTGGGTTATGCTGCTCCTCCTACCTGATAAAAATCTTCAGGCAATTCTAAATTGGACCAAACAGGAAAAAACCAGTAAATGAGACACCCAAATCTGAAACACTGTAACCTCTTGCTTGTCAGCCACTTAAATCATTCTAAATATGCCATAAAAATTATTGCATTTCTCTCCTCATGCACAGAATGATTCCTACATCAAGTAGGTCTCTTAAACCCAAGACTTTAATTTCTATTCTTAAGGAAAACAACTCCAAGTCCCTCACATCTACTGTGCCTGAAGATGTTATTCAGAGGGTGCCAAAAACATGTAAGTACATTTTAAGAAATTAAAGCCTCTATTAAAATTAGAATGCTCAATATATACCAATCACCAAAGATGAATAAAAGTCACGTTTGACATCAGCAGTTACAGAGGTGCTCCAAACCATTACGATCGGTGTCCAGACACCTCTGAGCATGGTGAACTACTGTTTGAACAGCACTGACCAAAGTGTCCACCTCCATCATTGCGTATGTGTTTCAATTTCTTACCGAAGGGCCACCAATGTAGGTCTTTTTCTCTGCTACACCATGTCCTTTAAGGACACTGATAGGTAGAAGTCAAGGAGTGTTAAGTCAGAAGAACATGGGGGAACTCAGCTGTACCTCTGGGTGCTATCCATTGTCCTGGTAAATTCTTATCTGATGCTTTCATAAGATGTAAGTAAGATTCTCTCACATCTTACTGCATGTAATAATCTCAGGGTGAAAACATCTCCTTCTGCTGTTTTTTAAGACTGCACTATTTGCTTGTTCTGCTAACTCTTGTCTCAGGTGCACGATGTTTGGTAAACTTCTGTGTCCAGCATGTAAACAGCAGAAGAAGCAGGCCACGTTGCTGTGGAAGGCCTCCCGGATCAGCCCTCGTGCACACATACACAGTAGCAAGAGTTTCAAACTTACCACCAACATGTTAGGCGTGTTGGAGGTTCTGTTGCTTACTCATGCCTCCATGTCGTTGTACTTCCACAATGTTCTAGAATTTCAAATACTGCTTCAAAATGGTCTTTGCTCCTTGAACAACAACCATGCTTTTGTTATTGTGCCCAGGTGCCAGCCAAAGCAGCTTCTCTGGATTGCCTTACCTTCCTCTGCTTGGGCTTCTCTTCCTCCCAGTTGTCTTTCCTCTTTTTACAGACCTGGTCACGTGTCTTAGTTTGTGTTGTTTCAGAAGCAGGAGTCGAATAGAGATAGTTTTATAAGAGATGATGCTAGGAGGTAACAGTGGGAGAGTGGAGAAGGGAGGCAGAAGAGAGCGGGACGTCAGTAAGGCCTCGCTGGTAAGCTACTTAATGCTGTGGGCGCCTATAGCTCAGTTGGCCCCACGGGAAACTCCAGGATCCAGTGTATCATATGCTGAGTTCTCCAGAGCCAAGAATGAAGAAACTGGGATTCTTATCTACTAATTCTTTTTTTGTCTCTGGTTGAGAGCTGTTCTTTGAGGCTTTAAATGTCCAGCACGTTCAGTTTTCCGTAAACTAAGGGAAATGTCCTCCTTCCTGCATTCAGAGGAAAGAACATCGACCCACAGGAACCTCAGTCTGTAGAGATGAATACCAGAGGGATCTGCACTGGCTGCTAACAGCAAGCAATATGTGAGTCCCTGCAAACGTTCTCAGATACACGGAAGTCAAGAAAGGTAAAATCTGCCAGAACGGAAACAAATGAAGCCCTCCCAGCGATAGTGATAAGCCAAAAAAGTTGAACCTTGTTAGGGTGAATCAGAAAGGATGTTGCCCACTGTGTTTCATGAAAGTGAAATAATGGACCATAACACAGTCTTTCTCAAAACTTTCACAGTCACCCATGGACGAGGTTGGACAATTAGCCACCATGACTCATCCCCGAAAAAAAAGAACACTACATATCCCATGGCTGAATAGCACTACAATCACCTTCCAGGTGTTCCTCTTGGGAAGCTCTGTGCTAATGACAGCACCTAGTCCACCCTTCAGAGCCATGTGGGAGCCCTTTTCCTGGAATGGCCATCAGCGCTGTTGCTACATAAGTAAGCTGGCAACACAGGAGTTAGTCCTGGCTTCCTTTCTCTCACTCTCTATAACCAGACAGTAATCCAATCCCATCTCCAATCTCACTCACCCATATTCTTACTCTCTTCATTCATTCATGATCATTTTTTTTTTTTGAGTTATTGCAAGAGCCTGCTCACTCCTTTCTTTCGGTTTTTTATTGGTATCATTTCCATAACATAACTTAATCCACTTATTTTCCTAATGTAACTTCCCATTTCACACAGGACCCATGTCAATTAGAATATTCTAAAATTGAGGACTATGAGAGCAGTCCTGCCTTTGAACCCTGTCTTTTTTCCTTAATAGCCTCTTGACCTTTGCCATGGCATTTATTCATGTTGAGTCTCATTTTTTCTCATTTGTATATTGGGGATATTTTAATTATCTTGCAGGATTATTTGGAATGGGAGAAATAATATGTTTAATGTGTTTTTCCGTTGGGAGCTCATCAAACCATAATGACTTTTCTGAGAATTATTAGAAATAGCTCCTCACAGAGACCCTTTATAACCTGGCCCTTACTTCTCTGCCTAGATTCTACTCCACTTTCCTACGCGTTATATTTTTCAACAACCTTAGACATCTTTCTATACCTTGGCCGTGTCCTGTCACAACTTTAATCTTATTTGTATACCTGGGATGCCCTGGAAAACTTCCTACTTAGGCTTAATGAGCCAGCTCAAATGTTAGGTGTTCTGTGAATTTTTTCCTCCTCTTCCAGGTAGAGTTAATCACTCCATCCTGTGCTAGTATCACACCAGGTTCAAAATGTTACCTTTTTACATGTAAAACATATCTTTACGTTTTTTATTTTAAAATATTTTAATAAATATATTACCACAGAGAAGAGAGCATAATAATGACAGCCCAATAAATACTCAATATTTATTGAGGAAACATGGGAGGAACTTCCATCTAGGAGGAGAAATAGAACACAGCCTGCCCCACAAAGGCCCCTGTGTGGCCTCTCATGATTACCACCAGTTTCCTGGCTCCTAGAGCTAATAACTATTTTTATTTGTGTGATAATAAATTTCTTTTCTTTTATAATTTTGTAATTTTATCTGCATCCTTGAAACATATGTTTTCCTTATTTTAAACTACATATAAAAGGAGGTATGCTGAATATATTCTTTTCTGACATGTTTTCTTTAACATGATGTTAAAAACATTTTTTACATATGTCTCCCTGACAAGACTATATATGCTTCTTCAAGACAAGAACAAAATGGTATGTGCTTTTATATCCCAAGCACCAGGTACACTGCCTTTGGTAACAAAAGGCTATTAAATCAAGAGATGAATAAATAGATGGATAGACAGATGATATTCTTGTTACTGTGAATGATATTGTTAAAGAGGTTATGACTACTGCTTGTTCTAATATGGAGCTGAAATGAATATTGATTTTCTGAGGCAGGGTTTTGGTGCAAAATACAGACTTCTCAATGTGGCAGGTTATATGTGAAGTATTTTTAAATGTGAATATGATTGAGTTGGCTTAGTTTCACATGTGCAATTAGCTTGTACTTCCAAATATGTCAAATTATTCGGTGATCGTCAAGATCACACTCTGTAACATGCCCTATAGTAAAGATTAAGAACACTTACAACTCATTTCTCTAGAGCCAACAAGCATGGTAGAGCAAAGTTAAATTCCATGCGTTCATCCAGAAAGAGAATGGCATAAGGGCAATGCTAATCACTTCATAACCCAACCAAGGATATATAAATACACCCTAGCTAAGATCTCATATGTATGAAAATGTGAAAGTTTGACCTTTACTATATCAGAAAATAGAGCTAACAGGAAACTCTCAAAAATCCTTTAGAAACTTGTGAAAGCAAACAATCTATTAAAAGTGTCCAGTGTATTTATATCTAGTGGGAAGATATTCCTTTTAATAAACCAAGTACAGAAATGCTTAGAAGTGTCTACAGTAAAGCTCAGAAAGATGGTAGTACAAACACTCTATTTATTAAAAAATCCTTCATTAGTTCCATAGAATAGTATTTGCCTTTATGCAGCTTTGATTTGTTAAATAATCTAATATATCCGTATTCCTGATGATCAAGAACTTGATAGTGAATTTGGAGGCTGAGGGTGAACCTGGCTCATCTGAAAAAAAACACATTTTTGCTTGTGTTTTGAATGTTTTTAAATGAGACACAACTAAAATAAACTTTTTATCATCTCAAGAATAACTTACATTAAGCAGCAGGAAATCATTGCAAAATCATTCATTCATAAAATAAAAGTATTGCCCACGGAGGAATTGCTACTTAAAAGTGAGAATAAAGATTCTGCTTGCATACAATGAGAACTATTTTAGTATTTTTTCCTTAGCGACTTCTGGCTGGTCACACTGTCAGCTGAATCAAGGCTGGATGTGGAATATTATTCCAGTAACTTTTTCCCATCAAGTTTATTTATTTATTTTAAGTTGGATAAAACCATATCTGTATCATTTATCACTCAGTATTGTGAAGTGCGTACCCATTGTGAGATGGTTAAAGTTAGCTAATTAACATATGCATTACCTCTCATACTTTTGTGGTCACAACACTTGAACTTGAGTTGCAAAAGAGACAAAGGACTTAGAATGAAAACAGCATTTGTGTAGAAAATAGTGAGATAATGACTTTTTCGATGACAAAATAATTTTAAGGAGTGAAAATGTTTTCCATGATCCAATCTAAGTTTTTTCCTGTTTTTTCATACATCTTTTTAAAAATGTACCAAAATTTTCATTAATATTTAAATCCTAGAATTACTTAATGCAAAGTAGAACTGCACTATTTTGCACCTAAATTTAGGTGAAAGATGATGGAGAGGAAAATTTCTTTTCTCTTTGTGTTAATGGTTGGTTTAAACCACTTTGTTTCTCTATTTAAAATTATGATACAATCATAAATGTGTTCCCACTATGTCATAAGCACTAATTTAAATAGCCAAGATTTTTATTAGAGCTACTGACTACAAGAGGTGTGATTTTTGAAGTAACATTAAATATTACTTTACCAAATACACCATAGATTTTACACAGTGGACACTTGGATCTTCAAAGCAACAATGCTGCCTTTCTTTTTTCCCCCAAAGGGGAGGTATACTCTTTTGAAATTTATTCTGAAGACTGTTTACAATCATATTTAGCCTTACTTTATTGAAGAACCACTTTTCTTTGGAGCCAAAGCCATGTTACTTGACTTCTTATCCATTTTATTTGGGAAACATGGGTTTCAATGGTTAATGATTGTTTCCAAAAACTAAATCCAACTTCAAATGGTGATTCTTCCATCAGTCTGAGTTAGTCAAAGAGTGAGCCATGGGATCGTGAAAACGTTAACACAGGAGATGCTTTCCAAAATGTCTTGAGCAGTGAGGAAATCATTGAAATATTTCTTCACATGTCAATATAACCATTTTGATGAGGTCAATGTACCTTCAGTCTGATACATTTGAAAAATATCTTCATTATGTAGTAGTCATAAACTCATGTAAATATACTGTCTATTTCTTTCTTCATTTACTCTGAACATTTTGAAATGCAAATTCTTTATCAAAGTAGGGACAATCTGGGCCCTGTTTCCTTCTCTGCCTTCTACTTACTTCCTTTATTCCAGATACACTGATCATATTCAAAACCACATTAGACTCACTGTTTTCTCTGGTTACTGTTTGCTGTTTCCCCAGAATGGAACAGGTGTTTTCAAAACTTGATTCTCACTATGTACACTCATCACTAAACAATTGTGACCACATTAAAGAGGCTTCCATGCCCACCCCACCCTCTTTTCTATCTTTACTTTCTTCATCATGTGTCCACATGATGTTACATTGTCCTTTGATTTGTGTATTATCTGATTTCATCATAGGAATGTGAGGCCCATGAGGGCAAGAACATTTTACATTTGTTCACCACTGAATTCACAGTGCCTTGAACTATGCATAAAATATAGTAAATTCTCTAGTAAATATTTTGTCCAACCCTGAGTGATAGACTGAATAATATATTTAATCAGTGCCTACTCCCATGTTTTAGTGATGGATTAAAAAGAAAGCTCTTTCTTCAAAGAGCTCACAGTTCATTACTGGAAATGAGCATGATAAACAAAGAATTGTAACAGGTAATTCTAAGGGCAGTAAGAAAAATATATAGTAGATTGTACAAAAGAAGTAAGAAGGATTTTGAATTGTCAGTGAAGGTTTTGCAAGGGACATTTTTGAGCTGGGTCAAAAATCAAGTGGAGTTTAACAGTTGAACTAAAAAAAAAAAAAAAAAATTCTGAGAACAATGAACAGGTCAATCCACTTGAACAAGGGTATACCAGACAGCAGATAGTCTGTTAAATACTGAAAGGCAATAATATGGTACAATAACTAATGCTGGTGGATTTTTTTATATATTAGGGTAGACAAATAGTGAAGTCATTTCATGAATATAATGACTGTTCTAGTAGCATTGTGCATGAGGAACTCAGAAAGAAGAGCCAGTTGCTTCTATGTGCGGTGGTCAAATAGATGGAAAATTTATGTTTACCTTCGGAGGGCACAGTATTCGCCATTTCAGTGATTGTCTGCTTCCACATCCCAGAAAGAGTCTGTCTTCCAGGAAATCATCTGACATGGCAAAGGAGACAAGTCCTCTGGGGCGAAGAGGTCTCAGGTGCTAAGGAAAATAAAAAATGGAGTATATAGAAAATTTTGATTCAAATTAGTTTTCAAGCTACACGCTGCAGCATATGAAAAATAGTCATTAGTCATCAAGCAATTTAAAGCTTTAATTTTTTTACTTTATGTTTGAAGTCACAAATATTAACTGCATATATTCATAGGGTATATGATGATATTTTGATGGATATAATATGTGCTGAACAGATCAGGATAATTAATACATTCATCATCTGAAGCATATATTATTTCTTCCTATTGAGAACATTCAATAGCCTCTTTCCAGATATTTTATAAAGTACATAATACATCCCACTGTCAGCAGTAGTCCTCCTGAAGTTGCATTGAACAGTAGAACTTATTTCTCCTATCCAGCTGTAATTTTGTATCCTTTAACAAATCTCTCCCTGTCCCTCCCCTAAGCCTACCCTTTCTGGCTCTAAAATTCTCTGTTCTGCTTTTCACTCTTGAGGCTTTTAATAAAAAACCCAAACAAATGCATTATCAGCGAGTTACGGCAGATATAATAATAGTGCTCCAAATCTACACCCTCTATGCATAATTAATTCAGAGAAATACAAAATAATATGACTTATCTTATTTTTGGCCCCAAATACTGGTCTCTGTTCCTCAGTAATATTTACAATGATTCGTAGAAAAACTTATCTTGAAGTCACATCATCACTGTATAATATTTACTTATTTATTTTCTTTTTAAAATTTCAGATGAATTTAAAAATACATACAATTTAGGTTATATTGTTTGCATTTGTTAGGTAAAGTCCAAGTTGCAGTTAAACCCTTAACCCCGGAGGTAAGCCATATACTCCTACATTGTATCCAGTAGGTGAGAGCTTATCATGCCCTCTCTCCCCCTTCTTGAATTTAAATGTGTTTTTCTCTTGTGCAGGAGTGTAGCTGTTCATCAGTTAGTTTCATTTTAGTATTGAGCGCCCTGGATGCTTGTTTTTCCATTCTTATTATATTTTACTTAAGAGGATGTTCTCCAAATCCTCCCAGGTAAATGCAAAAGATGTGAAGTCTGCATCTTTCGTTCTGGCCGAGTAGTATCCCATGGTATACACATTCCACGGTTTATTGGCCCTGTCATGTGATGGGAAGTTGGGTGTTTCCACATCTTCATGATTTTGAATTGAACCACAGATTTCCTTACAGGAAAATGATTCTTTTTCTTCTGAGTAGATACCTAGTATAGGGATGGCAGGATCAAATGGAAGGGCTATTTTTAGCATTTTGAGGATTCTCCATACTTCTTTCCTAAACGGTGTATTAGTTTACACTCTTACCAACAGCATACAAGTGTTCTCTTTTCTTAGCATCTGCAGCTCTGGGACTTTATAATGATATTTAAAACAGAGGATTAGAAAAAGCTTTCAGTGATTGTTTTTATTTAGTTAAATACAGAAAACAAGAAATGGATGGAAATACTTATAAATTGATTTAGTGGTACAATATTTCTTCTGCTAGAAATATTCTTCAAAGCATGTTTGAATAGCTAGATAAATAGATGTAGAATAGTGTTTTACTTGGATCAACAAAGTTAAAACACTGGCAAACTAAAAGGTCATTTTCATGACAAATGGGCCACAGGTAGAATAATTGGTCATGGCTGTGAAGTACAGAATTAAAATAACCTTTTAACAGACCAGAATCCTATTCAGAGGCAAGGATGGCAAAGGAGATGAAATTATTACTTTCGTGAGTACATGAATCTCACTGAAGAATCAATAGTTTAAAAATCAAAATCCTGAGACATGAATGTTTTAGCTTTGCTTTTGGCAACAGACAGTAAGACAACTGTCTTTAGTTACTCCTTACAGCAAGTATTTCATCTATAGAAAATGATGACACAGCTTGTGAATAACAGGTACGTAACTGAGATCATTATCTCATTCTGTCGATACCCATTAATGTTAATATTAAAGTTGAATGTAGCATCAGTGTACCCATCCTTACCAGTACTTGGCAACTCTGCAGAATCAAAAAGTTCTCTCCATGAAAATGTAAACTCTGTGTCTCTGGGTGCTGCTAAGTTACCTATAAGTTTTTTAAGGGCAGACATGTTCAACATATGCAGTGTCTGGCACATGTTTGCTAGGTTGTAAATAGTGAAAAAAATGTTCATTCTTTGAATAAGTAAATAAATGTCTATCAAAGTGTTACAGAGAAGAAACTGCCTTTAAGGAAAATACAATTCAGTACAGAAATCTGCACAAGAATAGTATTGTCTTACCTTTGGAAAAAGGAAATTTTAAATGTTTTTAAAAATTACAAATTATTTACTTTTTCTATAAAAAGAAGATCAGACTCAGCGCTGTTTTTTGTGTTTTAGTGAATAAACACTGAGAAAGATAAAGCCATTGAATTCATGAAAACATGGACCCCACTTATTAAGAGTTACGCTTAGTCATAAACAAGACAGATAGGAATGAAGCTTCACTTCTGTAGCAGCTCAAGGAGGGTTGGATTCCTGATTCCTATCTGAAGGGGAAAAAAAAAGTAGAAAGGGTGATAAGTGTGGGAGAGACAAGAGGAAACCATTATAGATATAACCTTGGGCTCTCGCTGGTACTTCACAGATGTGCATCCTGCTAATTCAGATGGTGTGTTAAAGACAAAATAGACTCTCCAATTTTTTTTTTATGAACAGACCATTGACTTCCAGAACCACCAACTGTGCCATTTTCTAAGAACAGTTAATATGATGTCTATCACTACCCTCAACTGTTGCAAGGAAGAACATTCATTCTGTAGCTTTACTCTACCTTGGGACAAAGATTAAGGGGACAGAGCAGCAGATTTTGCTAAGATTTTCTCTGTCCATTAAATTTTCTAATTTTAAGATCTTTTCTTCAAGATTCTAGCTGGTGTGAGTATCTAAATTAATTTTACCAAATGAGTTGATTATAGAAGGAAAAATAAAACAAGTCTAGTCTTCAGTAGTAACAGTCTGCTAGCCTCTGTATATATCTGAGTGAAAGCAAGTGACCATCCAAGATAAGAGCCTGAGGGTCAGCACTTGTAGCTCAAGTGGTTAAGGCACCAGCCACATACACCAGAGCTGGTGAGTTCGAATCCAGCCCAGGCCTGCCAAACAACAATGACAACTACAATCAAAAAACAGCCAGGTGTTGTGGCAGGCACCTGTAGTCCCAGCTACTTGGGAGGCTGAGGCAAGAGAATTGCTTAAGCCCAAGAGTTGGAGGTTGCTGTGAGCTGCGATGCCAAGACACTCTACCAACGGCAACAGCTTGAGGCTCTGTCTCAAAAAAAAAAAAAAAGACAAGAGCCTGAGCACAGGTTTCAGTATTTAGACTCAAACTATGTCTTCATATGTCTTCATAAAGGCTTTAGATCGGACTCCCTTAGTGTCATATGTAGCTTGTCCAAGATCTCATGAGAAGTAGTGTACATCCCTCATGTGTGTCCTCAGGGCAAAGACTTAACTCTTACACTGCTGTAATCAATTTGGGGCCAATGTGAAAACAGGTTGGTCCTCAATAGACTTAACTACTAACCCATATCCCAAAAATGATAGAACTAAAAGCAGATGACACTCAGGAAAGGGTTTTAAATAGTCCTTTAGCAATTTTCTTGATGTTGACACTACATCTGCTTTTCCACAGACCTTCCCGTGCTGCTCTATTGCTATGGAGCTGGTGCCTGCTGACTGTCCTGTCTGGCATGTGACTACCTATCTTGCTCTGCCCCTCAACATCTGCAAGTCCCTAACTGCTTGATGCCCAGTCTTTAATCCCCTAGGTCCTTCCTCTCCAGTTTTTGATTTGCCTTCATGACCTATACATTATTAGTATATTCACATCATTCTTTTTTTTTTATTCACATCATTCTTATCCAATCCTCTTAACTTCCAAAACACCTGTAAAGAGGAACATGAATAGTTTTCAATATTGATTTAAACTATTGTTAATAAAAAAATCAATTAGAAAACACACCCAATGTAAAGTACAGAACCCCAAAGTAACACTTGTTGAAGGCCTTACTTCCTTCAGCATTTTAGTTGCCTGGAGTCTTTTGGTGCTTAAATCCTTATGAATGAACCTGTCTCCTCAAGAGAATGCTTGCGCTAGTGACCACTTTCTCCCACACATGTTCCCACCACGTGGGCACCTAACCCAAGGGTAACCATTCTCAATCTGGTTAGTCACTCATGATGGATCAAAAGACAGGACCCAAAAACTGAGAGTAGTTTAATTTTTAATAGTGAGTAGAAATAGATAGTTATGTGGATGAGGTTTATTCATGTTAATGATTTTAATATTAGATGGAAAATTCACTGACTCCTTTAATGCTGATGTTTAGGAAGCTCAAGTTCTGCCATCATCTCAGGGAGACCCATCTTTGTTGTCCAGATTTTGCTGAGATTCCATAGTCCCTCTTCTTTCTCATAGATTATTTTCCAGTATCCTCTTTTTCCTAAGCTTGCCTGACTGGCTTTCTGCCCCAAATAAGCAAACAAGCTTAAATAAACATTTCTGAAATGATGATTATATTACCTTAAAAGCACCACTGTGGATTTCCATGAAAACTAATGTTCAAGTTAACAATTCTGGTTTTGATGGCATGACTAGGGACACTAGTATAGTTGATGATAATAATTTGTTCTGCACTATGAACTAAAAATATTATTTTTTAAATAATACAAGCAGACAAGGGGTCGTTAATTCCATCCTCAAACTGTCTAGTTTATGAACTGGTTTCCTAGGCTTTCCTTCTTAGTTTTTTATAATGAGAAATATGTATCTGATTGGTCTAATTGTCAACGTACCATTCACAGTAACACATAAACAGTTTTCCCTCCCCTTGCAACAAGAAAAATCCAGAATCTATACAGTGTTGACTGTCACTAGCATTTTTGCAGGACTGATCTTTTGATGGCTCTAAGTGTGTTATGTTCTGATGGTGATGCT
Organism: Galagoides demidoff; assembly: GCA_963574575.1. NCBI lineage: Eukaryota > Metazoa > Chordata > Mammalia > Primates > Galagidae > Galagoides > Galagoides demidoff. The sequence goes on from CAUYQV010091722.1 coordinate 41,410, forward strand.
TTCACTGTTTGGCCTCTGGCTGAAGGTACCCAGCCTGTTCTATCTACTAGTGGCCTTCCTCTGCAGTGTGATAGTAGGTGTCATTGTTGTCTCTAGTCTAGTGTCCATTGATCTCAACTGTGCCATTTCTTTGGTTTTATGATATGTTACTTGGGACAAAAGGTCCTCATTCTGGCAAGCATGGGACTAAGACTCTTTTTCAGACCAAATTAGGGGCATAAATTTGGTAATTTCCTACTTAGTGAACATGTAAAAATGCCACTGATAGAACAAGGAAACAAATTGTGGCATTGTTGTACACAATAGAATAGCATTCCGTAATAAAAATGAGCGAATTACTAATAAATGCAACAACATAGTAAATGTCAAAAGAAATATGTTGAGAAGAAACCAATACTAATGATTTCATATAAGCAAATGTAGATCAGGTAAAGCAAATCTGTGGTCAAAGAAGCCAGGTTGCTTTTGGTGTGGAATGAGAAGGTGGGATTAGAATTGCTTGAACGTGGCATGAAAGGAATGGGATAAAAGAAATGGTCTATATCCTGAGAGAGGTGTGGGTTATCTATAAACATATGTTTGACAAAATTCTTTTTCTTTTTCTTTTTTTCTTTTTTTTTTTTTTTTTTTTTTTTGCATTTTTTGGCCGGGGCTGGGTTTGAACCTGCCACCTCCAGCATGTGGGACTGGCGCCCTACTCCTTTGAGCCACAGGCGCCTCCTTGTTTGACAAAATTCTTAAAATTGTCTATGTAAAATCTGTTAGTGCAAGGGTGTATTTTAACAAGAAATCTGTATGAATAAACTTCGATATTTTATTTGGTTTTTAGAATAATAGCCTATTTGCCAAAATAAGAAAATACTCTTATATTCCTATTCATAACAATGTAAGAATATTTTGTCAGATGTATTTTGGGGCATACTTTTTTTTACGTAAGATTTTTGCAATAATATTTTAGGATAGAGTTTACCAAAAGGTTTTATTCTTAACTTTGTATTTATGTGTATTCATAATCATTACTTTTATAGTTATTAGACAACAGTTTATTCCAGTCAATAAACATATTATATCCTGTTTGAAATCTCATTTGGAAACTTCTTTAAAGGCTTCTATTTTTGAAGAAGAGGAAGAACTCAATCTTAGAATTTTCATACTGAGATATTTATTGAGACAGATCAAACTACAAAATAATGTTTTAATTTAGAATACTGAGACTTTTTAAATCAATCACTTCAAAGTAGACCCTTTTCTTGCTTCAAAGCAGTGTTAATAAGGGATGTATCAAAGCAGGTTGGGAGAGCAGTAATAGGCATGTTTTCAAATGGCATCTTTAATTCCTGCATAGAACTTATTTTAACCATTGGAGGAATTACCACAGTACTGAGCTGTAACTCAATCAGTACTTGCATTTCTTTGTTCAGGCCTTTTTTTAATAATGAGTAATCATTTCTCCCTTCCCCTTTGCATATAGTAAATCACTAGCTATATATGGATGACGGGTCATGGTGAGACATAGGCACATGATATAGTAATATAAAATTTATATTATTGCAAGGCAAAAATAGCTTTTAAAACTGCTTTCTTGTTCTAGAACAATTGAAAATGAGGCTATATATGGCTCTCCAGAGTATTTATGAACACCATCAGTCTTTAGGTTATTAGCAGCATATATCATTAGCAATTAAGAGGGCAATACCAGGGTTGTCCAAATGTCATTAGAATGATATTGGCAATGTGGTCCCTCTGCTCTCATAGACTGGGTGTGGTCTGACCTTTGGGCTTTTACAGGCTTAAGCAGAAAATGGCTTGGCTGCATTTATCTAAATCTCTCAGTCAATGGTTGCCTTAAGGATATTTTAAATTTAGATATAAATTTTTAGTTTTAACTGAATTACAGAAAAGAAATAAGAGAACATGAACATGTGGATCAATGGAGGTACTCACCTTCTTAGACCTAAATGACCCCAGCACAAAAATGATCAGTTTCTCTCTCTTTTTCTTTTCAGAGTCTCACTTTATCACCCTCAGTCGAGTGCTGTGGTGTCACAGCTCACAGCAACCTCCAACTCCTGGGCTTAGGCGATTCTCTTGCCTCAGCCTCCTGAGTAGCTGGGACTATAGGTGTCCACTGCAACACCTGGCTATTTTTTGTTGCAGTTTGGCTGGGGCGGTTCAAACCCACCACCCACAGTATGTGGGACGAGTGCCCTAGCCACTGAGCCACAGGAGCTGCCCTGATCAGTTTCTCTGATCTTCCTTTTTCTGTAACCAATCACGGAGTTGGGCTGATCCCAATTTTAGCACTTACCATGCTGCATTTTAATTACCTGCACGTGGGATTTTTCTTGGTTAAACTGCATAAACTTTTGAAGTCAGTGCCAGGCTCTCATTTCAAATGAATATCCCTGAATTCTTTTCCTTTCTTGGCCTCATTTGAGAACTATATATTGATTTAGGAAACATTCTAACTACTTTTAATTGAAATCAACTTTTATAAAAAAGCTAAATCTTGGTCTGGTGCTGTGGCTCATTCCTATGATTCTGGGAGGCTGAGCCAGGAGGATTCTTTGAGTGCAAGAGATTGAGACCAGCATGAGCAAGGATGATGCTCTGTCTCTACTAAAAATAGAAAATTAGCCAGGTGTTATGGTGGGTGCCTATAGTCCCAACTACTCGGAAGGATGAGGCAGGAGGAACTCTTGAGCCTAGGAGTTTAACATTGTAATGAGCTATGATGATACCACTGAACTGTGGCCTGGGCACAGGCACTGAGGCAACACAGTGAGCCTCTGTCTCAAATAAAATAAAGTAATAAAGAAAAAAAAAGAAGAGAAAAGAGAGAGGAGAGGAAAGGAGAGGAGAAAAGAAGAGAGGAGAGGAGAGGAGAGGAGAGGAGAGGAGAGGAGAGGAGAGGAGAGGAGAG
>CAUYQV010091723.1:0-13177 GCA_963574575.1 Galagoides demidoff
GGAGCCTCAAGCTATCCCCCTGGGTAGAGTGCCATGGCATCACAGCTCATAGCAACCTCCAACTCCTGAGCTCAAGCGAGTCTCCTGCCTCTGCCTCCCAAGTAGCTGGGACCACAGGCGCCCGCCACAACACCTGGCCATTTTTTGGTTGCAGCCATCATTGTTGTTTGGCGGGCCCATGCTGGGGATTCGAACCCGCCACCCTAGGTGTACGTGGCTGGCGCCCTAGCTGATTGAGCCACAGGCGCCGAGCTGGAAATCAAGATTCTAAGAAGAATGAATCTTGAGAATGCTCATTCAGGAGGAAGAGAAGGGGCATTCATTGTGCTCCTAGTAGTAACTGCTATTTTCATACGGATAAAAAACTTGGGTGTTTATTACCCATGTTAGAAAATGTGCTTAAGCTGGGTAGACTCCTTAGCTCCCTTACAACCCTATAGAATAGGCACTATTATCAGCCGTATTTTTGTTAATTAGGAAACTGAAGTTTACAGAAGTTAAGTACTTGCCCAAGGTCACAGAGCTTCTGATTCCTTAGCCCTAATATGTTAGATACTAGGCCTAATTTTCATATAATTATCAAAGAATTCCATGAATGGGCTTATTATCTTCACTTTACAAATGTGGAAAATGAGGCCCAGAGTACTTAGGTAACCCTCTCAGCTAGTAAATGGTAAGGCTGGGATCCCAACCCAGTGCTGGTGCTCTTTCCATGACACCCTTCTGCACACCTCTCTAAACCACTGCTCCAGCTGTTTCTCACGCTGCTAATTCAAACTCTACCTATCGATGAAAAGAACATAAAGAGACATATTCACCAATCGTAACACACAGACCCTGTTTGGATCCCAGTTCGTATAAATGGTTAACAAAACTACTTAGAGGTGGGCGGCACCTGTGGCTCAATGGAGTAGGGCACCAGCCCCTTATACTAGAGGAGGCAGGTTCAAACCCAGCCCTGGCCAAAAACTGCAAAAAAAAAAAAAAACTACTTAAGAATGATTAGGAAAACATGATATAAAAGACATTATTATTGATTTTTATGTGTGGTGGCAACATCGAGATTATGTTGAAATAGGATAGTCTTTTTTTTTTTCTTTTGAGACAGAGTCTCACTTCATTGTCCTGGTATGGTACCCTGGTATCATAGCTCACAGCAACCTCAGTCTCCTGGGCTCAAGCCATTCTCTTGCCTCAGCCTCCTAAGTAGATGGGACTACAGGCGCCAGCCACAATGCCTGGTTATTTTTAGAGACAAAGTCTCACTCTGGCTCAGGCTGGTCTCAAACTTGTGAGCTCAAGCGATCCACCCGCCTTGGCCTCCCAGAGTGCTAGGATTACAGGCACCTGCCACTGTGCCTGGGCCTTGGACAGTCCTTTTCAAAAGGGGAAATGTGTATGAGCTGCTCCTGTGGCTCAAAGGAGTAGGGCGCCAGCCCCATATACCGGAGATGGTGGGTTCAAACCCGGCCCTGGCCAAAAAGAAAGGGAAATGTGTGCCGATGAAATAACACAGTGGTTCTCAAAGTGTGGCCTCCAGACCAGCGGCATCAGCATCACCCAGGAACTTGCTAGAAAAGAAAATTCTCAGCCCCACTCCAGACCTGCAGAATCAGAGACTCCGGGGGGTGGGCCCAGCAATCTAAGTTTTAACAATCCCTCCACAGTCTGCACACTGAAGTTTAGAGCCACCAAAATCATGTGAATTATCTGAATTTGTTTTATAATAATTTGGGGAAGGGGTGACGGGTCTGTAGGGGTTCATTATAACTGTATTGTTTACTTTTTTATGTGCTTGGAAGTTTCCCATAATAGTTTCTAGAACTCCTCAGTGTCCCATAACTTCTCTCATTCCACTTATTTGCCGGCTCTCCTCCATCAGAACTTCCTCCTGGCTTCAGAAACAGCCACTCTCCTTACTCTCCTGCCTTGTACTCTGCTCTTGCCCTCTCTCCTTGTCCTCTCTGCTAAAGTTTTCTTTTTTATTCTTTCTTTTTGAGACAATTTTTGTAGCCCTCAGTAGAGTGGTGTCATAGCTCAGCAACTTCAAACTCCTGGGCTCAAGAGATCCACTTGCCTCAGCCTCCCGAGTAGCTGGGACTATGGGCACCTGCCACAACCCCTGGCTATTTTTAGAGATGAGGTGTCGCTCTGGCTCAGGCTGGTCTCCAGCTCCTGAGCTCAAGCAGTTCACAGGCCTCGGCCTCCCAGAGTGCTAGGACTACAGGTGTGAGCCACGGTGCCCAGCCTTCTGCAAAAGTTTTCAAATGACTCTTCCCATCCGGTCACTGTTTCTCCCGCTCCGTGCTGTTTTTCCTGGCTTCCTCTCTTTCCTGTTCTCTCTATGGTTCGCAGAACCTGTTGTCCAAGGCCTTGCTGCTGCTTCTGTTGGCACTACTGACAGCTTCTTTTTTTTCTCTCAGAAAACATTCCCCTCCTTCACTTTTTAAAAATTTAATTTGTGTGGTTTTAATTTACAACATATTTGTCAATAAAAAAATGCAAATAAAGCTGGGTGCTGTGGGAGGCCAAGGCAGGTGGATTGCCTGAGCTCACGGGTTCAAGACCAGCCTGAGCAAGAGCAAGACCCTGACTCTAAAAATAGCCGGGCGTTGTGGCAGGCATCTGTAGTCCCAGCTACTTGGGAGGCTGAGGGGAGAGAATCACTTAAACCCAAGAGTTTGAGGTTGCTGTGAACTCTCAGCATTCTTCCAAGGGCAACATAGTGAGACTCTGTCTCAAAAAAAAAAAAAAAAAGAAAAGAAAAGAAAAGAAAATCCAAACAATACAGAAATGGAACACGTGGAAATGTCACCTGTCTCTTGGGACACTATCTTCCTTGTTAGCCTCCTAATGCTCTTGCCAATCTCTCAGTGAGGTCTGATTTGATTCCTCCGCTGACTTCTGCCTTAGATCCCCCCTGAATAGTACTTACCACGTGGAACTGGAAGACCACAGTCCACTGAATCCTTAGGCTGAAGGATAAAGGATGTTACAAGGAGAGGAGTCAATGAAGTAAAGCAGAAGAGAGAGAAGGGAGAGCCAGGAGTGAGGGGGAGGAAGCTAGTTGGCAGCACCTAGAAGGGACACAGGAATTAAATGTCCGGGTCTGATGACTTCCTCCAACCTTTTCCCTCAGTGAAGAATCTTTTGTCTTAGTCCTGGCTCTTGAGCTCTGTTAGGAGCTGTGAGATCTAGAAGCTTCTTTAAGAAGACTACTGATGAAGCACCACTCAGCATGTGGACGTAAAGATTTGTTGACATGCATGCACTGTGGCCACCTCAGCCCTTGGCTGTGAGCTTGAACCCATTTTAGAGGCCACACTACCCCATGTGGCCAGCAAGATGGGTGCACTCACTTCCTCTGGTCCCAATCAAGCCATCAACACTGGCTTCACAATAGTCTACCCATTGTCATATTTATCTGGATCTTTCAGAAAATATGTATCTTTGGTGTTCTTCTGGGACTTCCCTGACCATCCTGAGGCAGTCACTCAAGAAAGGTGACTCCTGTTTTAAATCATGAGTCTCACAGGCTTCATGACTTCTTGACACTTGTCTTAAGATCTGTGATGCTGGGCAGTGCCTGTGGCTTAATGGGTAGGGCACTGGCCCCATATACCAAGGGTTGGTTGTTCAAACCTCGCCCCTGCCAAACTGTAACAAAAAAATAGCTGGGTGTTGTGGTGGGTGCCTGTAGTCCCAGCTAATTGGGGGGCTGAGGCAAGAGAATCGCCTAAGCCCAGGAGCTGGAGGTTGCTGTGAGCTGTGATGCCATAGCACTCTACTGAGGGCGATAAAGTGAGACTCTGTTTCTACAAAAAAAAAAAAAAAGATTCTGTTGATGTTAAACTAGGACTATATAGTATGTGGGGAAATGTTTATAACTCAATGTTGTTTTTTTTTTTGTTGTTGTTATTTTTTGTTTGTTTATTTTGAGACAGTCTCACTATGTCGCCCTCATTAGACTGCTGTGGCATCACAGCTCACAGCAACCTCAAACTCTTGGGCTTAAGTTATTCTCTTGCCTTAGCCTCCCAAGTAGCTGGGACTACAAGCGACTGCCACAATGCCTGGCTATTTTTTTGTTGTTGTTATTGCAGTTGTCATTGTTGTTTAGTTGGCCCTGGCCGGTTTGTAACCCGCCAGCCTCGATGCATATAGCTGGTGCTGTAACCACTGTGCTACAGGCGCTGAGCCCCAATGTTATTTTGTTTTTTTAAGTAGTAAACAATATGGTATATTTTCTCCCTGGTCACCAGGTAAAATTTTTTGTTGACATGGGCGAGAAGAATGGGACATGCAAGATTGAAGAGTTATTGTCAGGTAGGATGGATTATTGGGCCTTTTTGTTTTCCTTTTAAAAATTTACTCTGAAAAAAAATTTACTCTGAATAACTTTGTTTATAAAAATCATTTGGCCGCAATGTTTCCCTATTCCAGTTCAATGTTTAAAGTTCTGTTCCAGTCTTGGCCAGGCATGCTTTGCCCAGCATCAGACTCTCTGCACTGGCTCTTTACAAGATCCTCGTGTTGCTTTTCCCCTGGTGGAGGCCCACGGAGTCTTCTGGCATTCCTCCCATTTTGTCAGGACAACAGCTACAAGGTCGTACTGCTTTCTTTCTTTCTTTAAGTTTTCTCTGCTCTCTTCCCCAGTTCTTAGCATTTCCCTGGTAGAGAAGACCTAGTGTGATGGGATTTCTCTCATTTACTATCTCTGAATTGATTACTTTCCTATAGACTGGGTCTCTGTTGACTTGTTTTTCTTCTCTCAGAGGTGAAATGAACCCAGGAACTTATCACAGGCGGGTCTTACGTCCCCACTAGAAACAAACAACTCTGTAGTTTCAAGCACCGATAAACTTTGTAATGATGGACTATGATGTGCTTCCTGAACATTTCAAAAGAATTTTACCAATTTTCACTGGGATTAAGCGGCACAGTTCCTGTCATAAAAATGGAGCGACGGAGGTATTTCCCTTTCCCCGTTACCCCCAGGGGAAAGGGAATTTATAGAGAGCCCAAGTCTTTGGGTGGTTCAAAGTTTCTGATTCTTTGAACATTTTGTAAGAACCCTAATTCTGTCTTGCCATCATTTCTACCGCCTACAAAATGCTGGATGGTAGAAAAAATAGAGGTATGCAATATCAAAACCAAAGTTTTACATATCTGTGTTAAAAACTGAGATGTCTGCATAAATAGTCCAGTTATAATCATTGTCAAGTAAGCCCCAAGCCTTATTTCAAGTGGGATGGGCAGAAAGAAGTAACTCCATAGCTCAGATTTTGTTTACTGAGCTTGTGAGCTTGTTATGGAGCATCTCCTGGGGGAAGTGCCTGGAGTCTGCTTCCTGAGTTGCCTTCCTGCCCACCTGTGCTGCTGGCCACTGGCTACACCTGAGCCCTTTCTAAGGCTCTACAAAGAAGCTGGATCCATGCCAGGGCTGGCCAGAGAGGCAACTCAACTCAATTGGTCTATTGTAAGCTCACCGGCTTTCACCTGTCCACACCACAAAGCCAGGATATTCACTGCTCCAGTTCTCAGCCCTGCTGAGGCACTGCAGCCTAAACAAGACAGCCCAGCTCAGTGTGCAAACTCCAGGTGGGAGTCATGCTATGGGCTCCTAGCACCCTCTGTCCGGGGGAGACAATGCAAACTGAATTGCAAGCAACTGGGGGTTGCTTCTCAGTTTTTTTTTTAAACACCTGAAATGAAGGGGTCAGTTCATAAATTCCTGAAATTGTAGAGAACTAAAGTGTCTAAGCAAGAGGAAATTACCAGCCTATTCCAATGGTATGTGGCATCTCTGAGCACAAGAATACCTCCTACCTCCAAAATTCCACTGACCAGGCATTTCCTGTGGCAACGTGATTCTAAGCCTACTTGCTCAGAAGGCATCTTCTCAACTTCAGTAGTAAGACTAGGTTTGTCATGGCCAAAGTTACATTCTGTGAGAGAGCAATGTGTGGACTTATGGGGAAAGCAATATTTATACTCTTTCTTCCCTGATGGTTCATGGAAGTTGGTGTGGTTGCCCAAATCAGGGTTGGAACTTTGGAAGAAATTAGTTCCCCTTCCTCACCCCAGCCAGTCAGGACCTTTCACAGAAGACAATTACTGTTTACTCAGAGCTCGTTATGTGCCACCATGCTGAGATCTTCACTCACCTGGCTTATTAGATTTATTCCTGCCTGTTCCTTTGGGGGCATACTTACTCTGTGGCCCTCATCCCTTTAACCAGGAGGAAACCGAGACTCTGATAGGTTAAGTGATTTGTCCAGAGTCACGCAGGGCAATGAGTGGTGGAGTTGAGTTTTAAAACCCAAGCTCACACAATGCCAAAGCTCTTTCTCTATAGCATTCTGCCTACCTGACTGGGTAGAAGTTATCAGATTTGGTATCACTTGATGTTGGCACTTGTGAGCTTGGTGGAATGTGGCCTGTGAGTGCAAAGACAGGGGTGAGAGAGGACAGTGCTTCAGACTGAGGACAAGAAGAACAGGCTATGGACCAAACCCCTGAGGTTAGAGGTGAGTAGATCCAACCAGCAGGTTGTGAAAAGAGAGATGGTGGTGAAGAGCCTTAAGCTAATATAGTCTAATGATATTGCCTAAGTGTCCTGATGTCAGGTAACTGTGGTGTTCCAGGTAATTTACCAAGAAAGAAGAAAGAAGTAAAACTATTGCTCTAAGGTTTACTTCAATATATATACAGGCTCTTGTGCAGGCTGGAGTGCACAGCTCACTGTAGTCCCCAACTCCTGGGCCTGAGCAAGCCTACTGCATCAGTCTCCAGAGTAGCTGAGACTACAAGTGTACACCACCATGACTAGTTAATTTTTAAGTTTATTTAGAGACAAGGTCTTGCTATTTCTTTCTTTCTTTTCTTTTTTTTTTTTTTTTAGACACAGTCTCACTTTCTCACCCTTGGTAGAGTGCCATGGCTCATAGCTCACAGCAACCTCAAATTCTTGGGCTTAAGCAATTCTCTTGCTTCTGCCTCCCAAGTAGCTGGGACTATAGGTGTCTGCCACAACACCTGCTATTTTTCCTTTTTTTGGTCATTGTTGTTTAGCAGGTCCAGACTGGGTTTGAACCTGTCAGTCCCAATGTATGTGGCTGGCACCCTAACCACTGAGCTATGGGCGCCGAGCCAAGGTCTTGCTATGTCTCAAGCTGGTCTCCAATTCCTGGGCTCAAGCAATCCTCCTGCCTTGGCCTCCCAAATGCTAGGATAACAAGTATAAGCCACTTAGGCCGGCCCATTTCTTAGGTTAGTAACCAAGGCTGGGATCAGACACACTTCTTCTTTTGTTTCAAGCACAGTCTTAGTAGTGATATCTTATGTAGGTTAAGTGCTTTCCCCCCCCCCAAAGCACTTTCACATATATGGCCTTATCCCTTACCCAACCCTGTGTACAGTTAGACATTCTTATTCTAATTTGTAGATCAGAAAACAGAGGCATGCACAGGGTTGCTAAGTGAGGTCCCAGGGCCAGTTCCTGGCAGTCCTCCAGCTGATCCTGCCTGAAACTAAGCAGGGTAGCTAGGGTTCATACAGAGGTTATGACTCCATGTCATTGCTGTGAAGGTGAAGAAGCAGATGTGAATAGAATTACAAAACTATATTTTCAAAGACTGGACATTTGTATCCGGATTAATGGGTCCATGCAAGTGTTAGCCTAGAGGTTCCCTCAGCCCTGTCCAGTCAAAGATGAGGCTTGGCCTTTTCCTTCCTTCCTCCCCTCCTCTCCCTTCACCCTTTCCTTTGTCAAAGCAGAGCTCATCAATATGACAAGGTCCTGAGTAGTGTTCTCCTCCTTTGCTGGAGAACTATGTCAATCAAAGCTCTGAGGTCTCCTTTTGCCAGATGCTCGCTGCACTGATCAGAGTGCAGGGTCCCTCAGTCATCCCTTGGGGCTTGGAGAGGAGGACAGAGCCATGTCCTCTGCTGAGAAGTATTTGAACTGGCACAGTGTGCCTGTGATCAACAAATAAAGGATCACAGCATCTAGAAAACTGGAAAATCTACATCTCAGAGGAAACTAGTAATAAAAAGTCCCCATCTGAAGCATTTGTACCACAGCCATAGAAACAGTCTGCCTAGGGCTTCGAGAATCATCTGGGTTCTTTGTGGACTTGGGCTAGGAAAACATTTATCTTCTCCATGCCTCAGATTCTTCATCTCTAAAATGGCAAGCTTAACACTATCCCTACAGGTTGTTCTAAGAATCAATTGCCTGGCAAGAACAAGGTGCTGAGCTGATAAACATTAGTTTTTCTCTCAGTAGTCTTTTTTTAGATATATTTAAAGGTGTATTCACAACTGAGTGACACTGTTTGAAGAGTCCATTCTTAAGAAATAAAATTCCCTGTGGCTCAAACCTGTAATCCCGGCACTCTGGGAGGCTGAGGTGGGCAGATCACCTGAGATCATGAGTTTGAGACCAGCCTGAGCTAGAGCGAGACCCCGCCTCTAAAAATAGCCAGATGTTGTGGTAGGTGCCTGTAATCCCAGCTACTTGGGAGACTAAGGCAAGACAGTCGCTTCAGCCCAGGAGTTTGAGCTTGCTGTGAGCTATGATGCCACAGCACTCTACGGGGGGGCAACAAAAGTGAAACTCTGTCTCAAAAAAATAAGAAATTAAAAAAATAAAAAATATAAAAGAAATCAAATTCCCTATACCTTAACCTTTATGCCAGAAAGGTGAAGGATTAGCTATGTCAGGGCAAATACTATCAAATGGCACCAGGTTTGGGAAAGAAGAACCTGGTGTGAGCCGTGCATTTCGAAGGATTTATGAAGTGGTAGAATGTCACACTCACACTGATGGTGTCTTCTCTCACCGCCCCAGGACAAGAATGGGCCCCTTCTGGTTATATATCAACCTTCCATTGCATTTACTATGATGGTAATTATACAGTTATTCATGAAATTGTTTTACACTTGTGTACTCTCCAAAAGCCCAGCACAGTGCCTGGCACATAGAAGAGGAATGAATGAATGGACAAAAACATTTCCACTTGCCTTATCTCTTCCCAGCCATTAATCAGTTCTGCTGTGATCCAAGTGCTGGGATCGCCACTTTCACTTTACAGAAGGACGCTTGTACCATTGTCAAGGTCATCCAGTGAGTAAGTGGTAGAGCAGGCACTTCAGCTCAGATTTCCTGATACTGAATCCAGTTCTTTCCTGCCCTTTGACTCAGCAGCCTCACCCTCATGTCTATCCAGATGGTAATACTCCAGAGGAGCCCTGTTCCCTGCAGCCTCTGCCTGCGTGTTTGGTGGCCAGTTGCCACATTTTGAGGTTAGAAGACCACTTTCCACCCTAACTCATTGAGTAAGGGATTATGTATTGGCTGAAGACAGTTCCTGTCTGACAATGGCACATGTTCATCCATATAAGCCTCAGCAAGCAAGGAGAGGATTCCCAGATTTGAGGACTGTGTTGTATGTTGGGGGGACCTTTGACATTCCACTTGAATACCTTTGGTCATTCCATCCATTTCTATTTCTTTAACTCTCTGATTCCCTAACATTGATGATGATGATGATGATAAATTCACTCATAGCACTTAAAGCAATTGGTTCTCAGTTTATATTCTCAGTTCCCTTTTAATTGCTATCCAGTCTTTACTCATTAACCAGGTTTCTGCTGTAGACAGGCAGTAACCATCTCAGCTCTGTTCTTTCCCTCTGTGGAACCAGTTCACAATCTAGCAAGTCCACCTTGCTTCCCCCCTCTCTAGGGCTCCAGGGAGAACACTTAGAGGTATATGTTAACTACAAAATTGAACTTAATGTTTAGACAAGACCCAATGAGAAAACAACTGGAGTGGGAGTAACAAAATGTGTGTGCACGGCCCAGTCTCTCTTTCAGTAGTTGTGAGATGTGGGACAAGTGATTTCACCTCCATGGGTTCAGTCCCTGTGTCTTTGAACCTACAGTGATTCTTCCCCAAGCTCTTGCATTTCCAAGTTAGTCCATCTCATCTTGTAAACAGACTGCTCTTGATGACAAGTCAGAACAAGAGAAACACTCTTTCACTACACCAGAGCTCACTCAAGGCTCTTTATCAGGCAGAAAAGGTCATTCTTAAGCCTACTGTGGTCTGGAAGTGCTTGTAACAAGATTGCTTTTATAATAACTTCCTTAAGGAGACAAAATCCTCTATTAACCCACACAATAGCTGAGCTGGTAGAGATAAAACAGTAACACCACTTGAAACATGGGGGCAGGGGGCACTGACTTCCTGGTGGATCTCAGCAGAGAAACTGCTCCACCCCTTCAAACCCTCCAAACCCACCATGGACACGTGGCTGAAGGTCAGCCTGAGAGTTTTCTTAGGTTGATATGTGAGATCAATGAGGCCAAAAGAGGAAGGCATGATGGGCCAGGTCACCATGCCAGGAGTCACGTAGCAGGGCTGGGGTGGGCACCCTTCAGCAGCCTGCGTGGTCTAAGCAATGTGTGCAGGCAGCAGTGGGTAGGGTCTGGAGCAATGCAGAGATACTCAGAGGGCCTGAGTGAGCCACAAGCAAAGACCTTCCAGTGGGAATAACAAGTGGCAGCAACAGAGAGGGATAATTTAGGGAATATCACGGACACCAGGTTAATATGGTGTTTGACATAAGAACAGTCCATAAGCTAAAAAAAAAAAAAAAAGGTCAGCTCCACATGTATTTATAACTACATATGGGTATGCATATATGAGAAAAGTGGGCAGAAATGCGCATTAAACAGGTGATGGTAATGTGCACGGGAAATGCACAATGCCCTGTACAGCATGTAGGGCAGGGGAAGGGTGTGATTCCTTTCCCCACCCATGTTAAGGGTCATAGCCAACACTCAAATAACAAAAGACAGGTTAACAAGACATAAGCATAATGAATTTACTCAAAGTTTTATAGGACACAGGAGCCTTCGGAAATGAAGACCCAAAGACCCAGGGAAAGTCTGTTTTTATGTTTAGTTCGTGAAGAATGGTCAGCCATGTGGAAATGCATTGGGCAAAAGGGTGTTATCTAATGATAATAGATGGGGGTCCAGCAAGGCCTGTCTGTTCGGATTCTCCTGGGCCTCTCTGTGTAGCAGTCCTTCTTCCCAGATATGAGGCAGGACTCCTCTGGAAAGAGGGTCTTCCAGGGAGAAGGGAGAGAGAAACCTTGCCAGGTTTTATGGTCTTAGGGAGAGAGGGGTTCTAGTTTCTATGACTCGCCTTGGGGAAGAGGAATTCTGGTTTCTATGTGGGCGTAGGGGGAGAAGTAGTGGGAGTAGGATATAGGAGGATGGGGGGAGGCCAGAGGGACCTTGGCTGTGAGGCATCTCCTGTGTCCTTCAGTTCAAGGCACTCAGCACACCAACATGTACTTTGAATGTTGTATTCTGAGCCTGGAAAAAGCGCCTGATCCATGTTAGGTGCTCAGTAAATAATGTAAGTCCCTCTCTTCTGCTACCATCCTGAAGAGAGATTCTCCCCCAGCTTCCTAGTGAGGGTGGATTAACTTTATGAACCAGCACGATCCTTGTCGACTATTACGGGAAATCCTAATAAACTGCTCTCAAGCACCCCGCTGAGTGGTTTGCCTATTCTCAATTAATTTCTTTGCATCTAAACTTGGAAAGTAAGAACCTAATCAGAGGGCAGGTGCAGTTCTCCGAATTCTGAATTTGAATGCAGCACTAACCCTAGTCCAGGCAGGCTTAGGATTGGTCCCTGAAGGAGGTTTTGGCCCATAGGGCATTGTCCTTGGGGGGTTCTGAGTAGGGTCAGGGAAGAGCCAAAGGCGGCCACTGACGGGATCTCCAGACACACCCTTCCAATCCGGAGGAGGCAGGCGGCTCTCACCCACGCCTGCCGGCAGCTCCCACGGAGACTGGGTTCCCAGGTCCACCCTGGCCCTGAAGAGCACCAGGGGCCACTGAGCGGGGCTCAGGTCAGGGCTACAACTCACCTAGGAACCGGGGCTCCAGGCCTCCAGGAGGCAGGGCGTTCTTCCCCCTGCACGATGACATCATGTGTTTGGGGCTGAGTCGCTCCATAAAAGCTGCCCGGGGGGAGCCAGGAGCCCGAAGAGCGGACGTGCTTGTCCCAGCACTGGCACGGGGCAGAGCGCACGCGGTCCCTGTGTGCGGCGGGACAGCGAGAGGCAGCAGAGCCCGGACCGCCCGCCGAGATGCCCCGGAGCAACCTGCACGGGGCCGCGGTCCTCCTGCTGCTGATCTTAAAGGAGCAGCCCTCCAGCCCAGCCTCACCGAACGGTAAAGTTTCTGCCTGCCTCTCTCCCAGCAGTTCCCAGCGCTCAGCCACACCTGGACAGAAGGATTTCCTGGGAGGCTCTTTGATGATAAAGTCATTACTGGAGGGAGCAGGGAAGGCGTTGTGCCAAGGAGCACTTTGGAAGAGCTCTTTTAGAAAGGATGCTTCATTTTCATGGCTGGGGCGGGAAGGTTCTTGTCTCTTCTTTCTAATAGGGCTTAGCTCAGAGAGCGGATGGATGTTACGATGCGTGTTCTCTGAGCACCCCCAGTTCTGGAGATGTAGTTTGGGAACTTGCTAACTAGGGAGGAGAAAGAAAACCAAGATTTAAAATACTGCACAGGTGAAAATTAAAATATTGATCCAGGTGCAAATAGCAGAGAAGTGACTGTGACCTTCTGAGTGGTGTAAGCACCGGGAAGGGATTGCTGTTGCCCAGTGCAGAACCCTCCGTGGTAGGTGCTTTTCTTTCGAGGAGAGACTCTTTGCCATTAAGTCTTACCTCCAAGTCAGAGGGAAGGTGCACCTCGTCCTTAATCATTGTTTCTCTCCAGGCCTCTCTCCTATGCTGAATGTACATGTGTGCACACTCACACACACACACACATACATGTCTTATTTCTGACTGTAATTAGGACACTTAACCCCAAAGGGCAGGACGCTGAGGATGCTGAGTGGGTTGTCAGAAGGGGATGGTGCCAGGGACCTGAACTGTGGGATGAGGTCGGGCCAATGAATTACTGTGAGCAGCGAAGTCTGGTCAATTTATCTTTTAGAACAAGACAAGGGTGCCAAGCTTTTGCCTGCCTCTCCTGCAGCTGGCTGAGCACTTTTTCAGGGGAGTAGTGGGGGGTGATTTTTGTGAAGCCTACCTGAATAACTGATCATGGGCTGCCACTCTTTTTTTTTTTTTTT
>CAUYQV010091725.1:0-25177 GCA_963574575.1 Galagoides demidoff
GAGGCAGGAGACTCGCTTGAGCCCAGGAGTTGGAGGTTGCTATGAGCTGTGATGCCATGGCACTCTACCCAGGGGGATAGCTTGAGGCTCCATCTCAAAAAAAAAAAAAAAATTAACTGTAAATCTTTGGGATTGCTATAGCTGTTATTTGTCAAATTTATAATCTAGGATATGGTCTTGCTGAGTTAGTTTGAAAAAAATGTATATAAAATAAATTAGTGAAGATGAATTTAGAAATAATATCAAAGCTCTTTTTTTTTTATGTTCCTAGCCACCAGTGCCAGCTATTTAATCTACTAATTGTAATTATTGTGTTTCTCCTGCTTATTGTTGGAAGGGCTTGAGCTTGTGTCTAGTGAGTAATCTCCAGGTTATTGCTCCTGTTTTTTAGACAATAGTCTGCTTTCTTTTGGGTTGGTTGCTGCTGTGTAGTCACTAGTTAATTTGGAAAAGTACAAGAAGGCCATAAAGTTTGTGTGCAATTTAAAATTGTGTGCAATTTCCATAGCTCAGTGAGTAGGGAGGGCATCAGCCATATACATTGATGCTGGCAGGTTTGAGCCCAGCCTGGGCCTGCTTAAACAACAATAATAACTACAACCAAAAAAAAATAGCTAGGTGTTGTGGTGGGTACCTGTAGTCCCAGCTACTTGGGAGGCTGAGGCAAGAGAATTGCTTAAGCCCAAAAGTTTGAGGTTGCTGTGAGCTGTGACGCTACAGCACTCTAACAAGGGTGACACAGTAAGACTCTTGTCTCCAAAAAAAAAAAAAAAAATTGCACACGGACCTTATGGCCATCCAGTATCCATAACAGACATATATTGCTATGGACTAGATCAACTTAAGTAGCCAACTAAGTTAGCATAATAGTGAAATCATCCTAATGTTTTATAGCATATAATGCGTTCCTTATTGCAATAAAATTACTGCAATGTCATTGACTTGAAAAAGAATGAAATGGAATCTGGTAGGACTGACAAAATAATTTGAAATCAACTAATAGGATCACAGAATTTCAATGGCAGGAGATACCTTGGAGACAGTCTAAATTTAGTTCACCCTTTCAGAAGCAAAATACAGAAAGATAAAGGTTAAGAGTGTTTCCAAATGTACAGGCTTATCTGTGATAGAACTGTAAATGAAACCCAGGACTTAAAACTCTCTTCTTGGTATTCTTTCAAATACACAGTTATCTCTTAAACCACTAAAGCACTTCTTCATTTTACCTTCAGTGAACAGTGTAGTATCTCAGTCAAAGAGTCCATTTATTTTATGTGCCTTTTGGCTTTTGACCCTTTTAGTTAACTATTTGAAATCTCTGAATTAAGTGTGATTATTTTAATTGGTGGGTTTCATGGTGTTTCTTATTGCTGTTTATTGTAGCTTAAAACGGAATTTGACAAATTGTTTGAAGATTTAAAAGAAGATGATAAAACTCAGGAAATGGAACCAGCTGAGGTACTGAGGCAGTATTTTCTACTTAAAATTATTCAGGATTTTAAAATATGTTGATAATATGTACTTTTTTAAAAAAATCATAGCTGTGTACATTAATGCAATCATTAATGGGGTACAATGTGCTGGTTTTATATACCATTTGAAATATTTTCATCAAACTGGTTAACAAAGCTTTCACCGCATTTTCTTAGTTATTGTGTTAAGACATTTATACTCTATACTTAATAAATTTAACATGCACACTTGTAAAATGCACCATAGGTGTGTTCCCACCAATTACCCTCCCCCCACTCATCATCCCCCTTCCCCTCCCCTACTCTCCTCCCTCCCCCTCTTCTTGGGCTGTAGTTAGGTTATAGGTTTCAAATGAAAGCTAGAGTTGGTATACATTGGTTTCATAGTAGGGCTGAGTACATTGGGTAATTTTTTTTTCCATTCTTGAGATACTTTGCTAAGAAGAATATGTTCCAGCTCCATCCATGTAAACATGAAAGAGATAAAATCTCCATCTTTTTTCAGGCTGCATGGTATTCCACGGTGTATATATACTATAATTTATTAATCTGTTCATGGGTTGATGGGCACTTGGGCTTCTTCCATGACTTAGTAATTATGAATTGGGCTGCAGTAAACATTCTGGTGACATACTTTTTTTTTTTAACCATAAAATTAACTCTTTTTTTCAAATCATGTGATAAAGAGAATGGCTTACTGTATTTTTCTTTGTGACATTTTATAGGCTATTGAAACACCGTTGCTTCCACATCAAAAGCAAGCTCTAGCTTGGATGGTTTCACGGGAAAACAGTAAAGAACTTCCACCATTCTGGGAACAGCGAGATGATTTATATTATAATACAATAACAAATTTTTCTGAGAAAGACCGACCAGAAAATGTCCACGGAGGGATTCTAGCTGATGATATGGGTTTGGTAACTATTTTTTTCTTTAATTAATAAAATTTTTTCTGTGATTATGATTTTGCAGAAAGTAATTTTGAAGAATAAAGAGATAGGAATATGTTGGTACTAGTTTGGGACTTTTACTATAGAACACAGGTATTTTTATAGTTTCACTTAAAATAATGTTAGACATTTGTTTGATTCAAGTACAATACAGTGAACAGTAATGGTAAACTATTTCTAAATTTTTTCTACTTTTTGAAATTCAAGGTAACCTGTCTTTTATGAGTTTTTGTTTAGAAAGTAAAAATAAAACAATGATAGGTGGTATATTCTATATTAAGTATTGTGGTGTAATAGAATATTAAGTAGATATTTGTGATTCCTTATACTAGTAGTTTTTATACTTTTTGGTTTCAGTAACTCTTTTGAAAATTATTGAAGATCAAGAGCTTTTATTTTTGTGGACTGTATCTATTATTAATATTCATAGTTTGAGTATTAGGCATGGCTAATTTAAAACATTTATTAACATAAGTAGCATATTTTTAAATGGAAAATAACTATTCCAAAACAATAGCAGTTTTGGTGAGAAGACTAACATTGTTTTACTTTTTACAGATAGCTTTGTTGTTTGGCTGAAGAGATGACAGCTGAATTTTGCATTTCTTTCTTTTTCTTTTCTTCTTCTTTTTTTTTTGCAGTTTTTGGCCCGGGCTGGGTTTGAACCTGCCATGTCCGACATATGGGGCCCCTGCCCTACTCTTTTGAGCCATAGGTCCTGCGTTTCTTTATTTAGTCTGTTGTGATATGTTGTTTTGATTAAAGTATATGAAGAAAATTTTCTTCACACAGATATGTAGTTGTAAAGTGAGGAGTATTGTAATAGTGTTTAAGATAATTATGGATTTCTTCTTTGATACTATGCCAAAATTCGAGAGGTATTAGTTTATTAAAGGGTAATAGTTATAATAAAGAACTTGTAATCCTATCAGTCAACTTTTTATACTTTGTTTCATTAAAATCCATTTGTGTCTCTTGGCCATTGAATGGATGTTTTACCTAGCCATAATTTTATGACATCAGGTATTGCTCATTTAGAAAATATGGATTCATTGAGTTATACAGATTTGTCAAATGTTGATGTATCTCATGCACTATCAAAAATTGGTATGGATTGGACAGCTCAAAAGAGTAGGGCACTGGCCCCATATACCACAAGTGGTGGGTTCAAACCAGCCCTGGCCCCCCCTAAAAAAAACTGCAAAAATTAATATGGATTGATACTATCACTTACTTTTTTAAAAAAGTGTTTATATTTTGGAAATCTGTGTTCATTGTATCAGATAGAAATTTTTTAATATTCTAGTTTTTGATTGAAAACTCAGTTTTTATCACTAACAACAAATCTTCTCAGTTGTTCTCTTGAATATAATGGCTTCACTTTGTTCATTTTGAAGAAAATGTCTGCCAGATACTCAGTTGTGATAGCAGTTGTCAGTCATTCTTTTAAATAAAAATGGTGTTGTATGAAAAAAAGTGACTAGTAAGCTTGCAACTGATTCTGGAGTGAGTTTTCCCTAGACAACCTCCACATTTTGATATGCACAGAAGTATTTAATGTGTACTTTCCATTTTGTAACACAGAATATTAAAAAGATGTGTACTGAAGAGATGGAATTTAATGAAGTTAATGTATACTGCTTCATCAGGAACATTTCCTAAACTGGCTTTTTATGTTTTTGTTTTGTTGTTGACTGTATGTGGTGGTTTGGAGCAATGGCCACTACTTTAGCATAGTGCTTTGTTTTCTGCTAAGTTACAAGCACTTTTTCTACGATTACTTTTTGTAGCATTAGTGCAGATGTCACTACAAATAAGATTTTACTTAGTAGTATGATAAAAATAAGTCAGCCTAATGTTTTCCTGAAAGTGTTGTGGGAATTCTGCCAGAGGCTTATGGACCACACTTTGAAAACTATTTTATACTGCTCTAAAATTGCCAGAGATTTATTTTCATATTGTTAACTATAAATTAAGCTTCAGAAAATATTGAAAATTTATGTTCCTGTTTGAGAAAAAGGCATAAGAAATACCATGTTTTGTATGCTTCATTAATACGTTATGGCTCTTGAGTCTTGGTAGTATTTTTAAATCTAATTTAATGATTATCTTCTCATATGCATAATGGTATTACTAATCATTTTGAATTAGCTCTGAACTTGATGGTGAACAAGAAGTTTTGAATAATTTTGTGGTAAACTTTATTGTCTTGGGTTACATGTAGAATCTTAGAAGGGCAGTAATTCAATTAATGGCATTATATATAAGAGATGCACATAGAATTTCATAGTATCATTTAATAATTCTTAATAATGTAGTGGGTGAAGGCATTTCTTAACTAAATTAAATGCTTGCTTTTTATTAACATGTATATTGTTTAATGTTATAAACATTACACTTTGTGGCCTTGAATATTTGATTACTTGATTTTAAAACTGGTTTTAGAATGTTTTCTGATTTTTTGTCTTTTAAAAACATTTTGAAGGGTAAAACTCTTACGGTCATTGCAGTAATCCTTACCAACTTCCATGATGGCAAACCTCTTCCTATTGAAAGATTTAAAAAGAATCTGAAGAAGGTAAAGTATTAGTAAGTGTACTTTCTGTGAAGTCTCTGGTTTAATATGAAACCTTTAATTTTATCACTTTAAAAAATTACCAAGAAATTGATATTATTTGCTGTTTTTAGAGATGGAATGAATGACTGTTCTCATCTGTTGTTTGCTAAGAGTGGAGGTTGGTATCACATTCTTGAGGATAATATCCAAAGCCTTAGAAATGTTCATAATCTGATTTGGTCAGTAATGCCATTTCTAAGAACTATAGAAGTTATTAGAAATGCATTTTTTCCTAAGATATAACCTTCTCCCCACTATTATTTTAAAAGTAGACAGTTTGAAATGACTCTTTTTAGGGGACAGTTAAATTGTGATATGGTCATAAAATTTAGTATTATGCAATTATAAAATCTTTTGATACATAATCACTTTCATGATGTTTTGTTTTTATTTTTTAGAGACAGGGTCTTACTCTGTTGCCCAGGGTAGGGTACATCATAGCTCACTGCAACCTCCAGCCTCAGCCTCTTAAATAGGAAGGACTACAGGAGTATACCAGCTAATTTTTCTATTTTTTATAGATACAGGGTCTTGCTATGTTGTTCAGGTTACTCTTGAGCTGGCCTCAAGTGATCCTCTCACCTTAGCTTTCCAAAATGCTAGGATTATAAGCATGAGCCACCATGCCTGGACCTCATGATACTTTAAAAAAAAAAAAACAAGTACAAATCTCTATGTAATAAAGTTTGAGTTCTCATTTTTGATTTGTTTATTTTATCTTTATTTTTTGTTTTTTGAGATGGAGTCTCATTCTGTCGCCTTGGATAGAGTGCTGTGATGTCATAGCTCATAGCAACCTTAAACTCTTGGGCTCAGTAATCCTCTTGCCTCAGCCTCCCAAGTAGCTGGGACTAGAGGTGCCCACCATAACACTCAGCTATTGTTTTAGTAGAGATAGGGTTTCACTCTTGCTCAGGCTGGCTGGTCTCGAACTTCTGAGATTAACCAATCCACCCGCCTCAGCCTCCCAGAATGCTCGGATTATAGCTGTGAGCCACTGCACCTGGCCTGAGTTCTCATTTTTTAAATGCACATTTATTTTTATATGTCTTAAGTGAATTTACACATACTATATGTAGTAAAATGTTAATTTTTTGTCCCAGAGATAAGAATATAGATGACTTTTCTTGATATTTAATACATGTATATTTATATACATGATATGTATGTTCCATTTCTAAGAATTAAAAATTAGTTGAATGAGAAAACTAAATGGTGGAAGGGAACAATTATTTTTATTCTTACCTGAAAATTCAAAGAACTTAAAGTAGGAAATGGCTAAAAAGAGTTGTGCAAAAATCTCTTTTTTTAACTCTTCTGGACTATTACCCTCTCGCGTTTTAATTTTCAGAGAAGTTAACACAACATTAAGTTAACACATTTCCTTCTATCTGCTATTGAAATTTTATTTTATTAATGTCTATACTTCAGTTGCATTTTCTTCTGTTAAGGGGGAGTTTAACCTGTGAAAGTTTCAGATTGAGTTCCCTACCATAACGCTTTATGTCTTATTCTTCCTACATTTGGTTATTAAAACTGAAGTTCTAGGTTACCGGAATTGATAGAAACACCTAAGATTACTTACAGCTTTGGTCTCAATTATCAATTGAGACATTATTAGTTACCAGTAAAGATTTTTCTTAATTTTCCCCCAATATCAGCTATACACGTGAATTAAAAGATTTTAGAATATTTAGTTTGCTAAATTAATTGAAATGGAAGTAAAAATAGGATTTCCAGCCAAGAATTCATTGTAGAAAAACTTCAGTATAATTTTATTTACGTTGGACTTGGTAAAAAGTTTGTCTTTGAACTTCATGAAGAAAAGACTTTCTGAGCAAAGTCATTTAATATAAAGACCATCTTTTGTATGTGGATAAACTTATAGATTACTTTTTTAATACTGTTTAGTATAAATGGTTACACTAATTATTAAAGAGTTGATAGAATGCTAAAAAGCTTTTTTTTTAAATTTTTCTTACTTATACATGGGTATATTAGGTTTCCACTTTTGCCTTTACAGAATTAAAAAGGCTAAATTTAATGACAATAACAATATTTAACATAAGGACTGAGAATAAAAACTGCATAAAGAACGAATGAAGATAAATACATTCAGAAAAGAAATCCGACAACTGCTGCAACAAATATTAAGCAATAATAATAGTAATGCAAAGAAAGTAACATTCACATTGTCAGATAGAAGTATGTCTATTATAGAATACTTTGATCAGTTAACTACTTCTTATTTTGTTTTCTCCAAAGTTTTTTCTTTTTTTTTTTAAAGCAGAGTCTCACTCTGTGATTGTGGCCTGGCCTAGAGTACCATTGTTTCAACCTAGCTCACAGGAACCTCAAACTACTAGGCTCAAGGAATCCTGCTTCATCCTCCCCAGGAGTTAGGACTACACGAGTGTGGCACCATGCCTGGCTAATTTTTCTAGTTTTAATGGAGATGGGGTCTTGCTCAGGCTGATTTTTCTATTTTTAATGGAGACAGGGTCTTGTTCAGACTGGTTTGGAACTCCTTTGCTCATGGGATCCTCCCCACTTTAGCCTCCTGGAACACTAGGATTACAGGCATGAGCCACGTACCTGCCATTGAAAAACATTTTTAATGTCTATTTCTTGGAGTAAATGCTTTGACAGTTATCTAAAATAACTCTTCTAAGGCCAGGCGTGGTGGCTCATGCCTGTAATGCTAGCCTGCTGGGAGGCTGAAATGTGTGGAATGCCTGAGTTCATGAGTTCAAGTCTAGCCTGAGCCAGTGTGAGACCTCATCCCCCCCCCCCAAAAAAAAAACAGCTGGGCATTGGGACGGGCACCTGTAGTGCCAGCTATTTGGGAGGCTGAGGCAAGAGAATTGCTTAAGCCCTAGAGTTTGAGGTTGCTGTGAGCTGGGACACCACAGCACTCTACTGAGGGGAACAAAGTGAGACTGTCTCAAAAAAATAAAATAACTCTTCTACTTACATACTCTTAAAATGTTGACTTTTGGATGTTTACTTTAATAATGAAGAAGTACAAAACTATACTTTTAGAAGGGGATGGATCTTCTTTTCTGCCCTATTTTTAGTAAAAGTCTAACAGGATTTTATAATGTGCTTAAAATTTGGCTTAGATAGAATTTTTTTGGCTCATGTATACATTGAAGAGAAATTTGAAGAGAAAAAGGAAAAAGGCTGGCAAGAAAATTTCCCTTAAGAGTATGAGGGGAGGGGCCTTCCGGGAGGGAGGAGCCCATCTTTCCTGCATTTTTTTCTGTACTGTCAGTCTGCCCTAAGAATTCAAGAGAAAAAGAAAATGGCATTGGAATCCTCATTAAAGATCTGTTTTTTACTGACTATGGAACACTGGTTTGAAAAGCTTCAAGTCTGAGAATTTCTGCATTATAAATTGGATCCCATTTCAAGCATTTTTCTTGCAGTAATGTTATTGAAGTTTACTTTTTGCATTCCTTTTGAAAAGGAATAACTAGTTTTCTTTTTAGAAATACCTGTGAAAAATTTTTAATCGATTGGTATATTTTCCTCATCACTTATTCACTACCCCATTGCTCCAAAATTAGTTACCAGTTTAAGTCATCTTTGTTATACAAAGTAAAGCAATATAAACTAGGATGCAGTTTAAATTTATTTAGAACTGATAGCAGTATTTGAGAACTCTTCCTTTTCATCTAGGAATGTAATGACAAATCTACAAAATTTGGAAGAAGCAATACCAGTGAAAAGGTGGATGGACAAGGTAAACTTTAATTTTGAATATGACCCATTATTTGATTTATATTTTCAGCCTAATGGTATATAATAATTCCAGTTGTGGCTTTGTACTACACAAAAATTTAGGATCTTTCTTTTTTGAAGAATCTCGTAAGGACTGGTAGGAAAATTTTCTATAAAGAAGGGATTGAATTGGTGGCAGTGCATCAGTTAGAGAAGCCATGGAAGAGTGTTTTTGGTTATGAAAAAAGACTCGTAAAAAGGCAGTTAAAGAATAGAGTATAACGTAATGTGTATGGACAACAGCAGATAAAGCTAGAAAGATAGGTTAGAGCCAAATTCTGAAGTCAGAAGAGAAATGAAGAGATGTGTTGATTTTTGTGTTTAAATGACTCTGAAGTCATTCTGAAAGACATGTTAGAGTAGAGCAAGATTTAAAACATTTTAAGAATAGTCAGTGAAAAATTGGAAATTAGCTTTTTATTTTAAAATTGATGTAGGAGATAAATACAAAAATAGTTGGAGAACAAGGCAGAGTTGAAGGGAATGATTTTTTTGGTTTTATTTTTGGTTGTAAGCAAGAAATTTGATATTTTGGGTATAATGGAAAGAGTAATTGGTGGGAATGTGAGTGGAAAGCGGACCAAGAGAATGGGTAGACGAGTTGGCATTAGAAGACAGTGAGTAAATTTGAAGGAAGATACAGATGAATGAGGGGATAAAAACATAGAAAAACTGGGATTTTATAGAAAATGATGTCTGATTTTCTTTGTAACGTGAACTTGGTCATCTGGGAGTAAAAGGAGTTAGAATGTAGGTAGAGGATCCAATACTGTTTGGATCATCTGGTGAGTGGATGGGGCTGAACAGTGTTAGCATAGTGATACAAGGTTAAATAGCTGAGATTGGAAAATGTAAATTTGTATTAGCACTTATCTGTGGTTTTATTTGTTTTTTCCTAGAAGCTCCTCACTGCTTTAGTACAGCAGGAAATTCAGCCAGAGTTAGGGATTAGTAGGATGACTACAGGGGAAAGATCAGGTCATAAAAAATTGAAGGTCCTTTTTAATGAGAAAATGAGAAAATACTAGATTAGGAAAAAAGTAGTGAGAGTAGCTGGCTGATTTACTAAGAAAACAGGGAACTTGGAAAGAGTAGAGATAGTAAGAAAACTGAAAATCATAAATTAGAGAAGCAAAGTTTTAAGAGAGATATTTACTAATCCTCTGTACAATTGTCTTTTTCTTTAAAATAGAAGGATCTAAATGTAGTGAAGAACCCAGTATTTCAGATGTCAAGGAGAAGAACGATGATCCCGTGTCAGAATTGTCTGGCTCCCGCCCTAAAAGGTAAACTCTGTATGGTTTGATTATATGAAATATGTTTATTAAGTTTCTCTGGTTTTTTTTTTATATAGGAGAGAGAGATGATCATTATATCTCAGTTATATAGTTCTTTCAAGCACATTTTCTTATTTGAAACTGCCAGAATCATATGACTTAATTAGGTAGGGTGTGTTTATTTTATAAAAGGTGAAAAAAAAAATGTTGATCTTCAAAAGAAGTTGATAATTTTTAATAATAATTCATCTTTCTACCACTTTTTTCCTATTTCTTTTACCTAGAATTATAATCTGATGCCTGGGATTTTTGTTTTGTTGAGATTTTAGAAGTTTTCTTTATAGATTAAAGGGGCTGAAAACTGAAGAATATTTTACTGGATGGCTTGACAAAAGCATTCTTATCTTATTTCAGTTCTTTCTCACTTGTAGTGGAAATAAGACATGAAAAAGTTATTTATAAGTAGACTAGAGCAAGAATTTGAATAAAATACATAATTTTCCTCTGATCTTGTTTTGAATCTGTTAACTTTATAAATTTAATTTACCCTATCAAGTGGGTCTAAATGTTGGGATTTTGAGGTCTTATCTGCCACCAATATCTACTCAGATTTTGAGAAATCTGAGCCTCAGCTAGTATTTAACAAAGATCTTAGAACTATGGCTTTGATAATTGTTTTATCATTAATATCCATTTGAACTGAGCACAAGCCCAGCACTCATCAGTTTCCTTCTTACCTAAATCTCAAATTTTACAACCCTGAACTGACCAGAGTCTGGGTAACGGAACACCGTTAGTTTGACCAGATCAGATTAAAAGACATGAAAATAATGATGAGGACATGGGAAAAACTTAATTATAACCAACACACATATTGTAGCTAGTATGGATGTGCTTACTGTGTAATAGGGACTATTGTAGAGGCTTTGCATGTAGTAACATTTGTCTTGTGAAGTGTGTTGTACTCTTCCCCCCATTTTCCAAGTGAGGAAATGGAGGCATTTAAGCTTTTTAGTTGACTGACTTAGATAAGTGGTGGAATGGGAATTTAAATCTAGGTAGTTTGACTTTGGAGTCAGTTGTTCTTAGCCACTTAACTGCTGTGTTATGCTTGTTTATACACAAAATTATGTAATCTTCCATTGTGAATTATGGTATTTTTGCCTTCTAGCAGCTTATTTCATTATATTTTCTGAAATTTTGGAAGTATTATCTTTCATAAGACCCGGTCCATTTTTTGTTCTAGTTTTATTTTTTAGAGACCAAAGTCTCACTTTGTTGCCCTCGGTACAGTGTTATGGTGTCACAACTCACAGCAACCTCCAGCTCTTGGGCTTAGGCCATTCTCTTACCTCAGCCTCCTGAGTAGCTGGGACTACAGGCACCCACCACAACACCTGGCTATATTTTTTTTGTTGCATTTTGGCCGGGTTGGCTTGAACCGCCATCCTTGGTATACGGGGCTGGCATCCTACTAACTGAGCCACAGGTGCCTCCTTGTTCTAGTTTTATATACATGTTTTAATTGAACTACCAAAACTGAACTCAGTAGTGAAATTAGCTTTTTAAAAGGACTAATATTTTCTTATTTTTCAGAGCAGGAAACAGTAACACAGTTGTAGCTTACTGTAGTATAGAACTCCTAGGCTCAAGTGATCCTCCTGCCTCAGCTTCTCAAGTAGTTGGGACTACAGGTGTATTTTACCATACCTGGCTAATTTTGTTCATTTTTTGCAGACAGAGTCTCTCTGTTGCCAGGCTGGTCTCAAACTCCTGGTTTAAACAATCCTCCCCTCTCAGCAGAAAGTAGAATGTTTTTAGCATATTTGAGTTCCATTTGTCAGATGAAGTTTCCCTGGGAAACTTTTCAAAAAATAAATGGGCAAGGCAAAATTTTGTGTTGAATTTATTAAACATATGTTTTTATATACAGTTTTGGGTTGGTAAAAACATTTTTTTGTGTATATATAATTTTAGAAGAAAAACTGCCATCCAGTACTTTGAAAGCAGTGATTCAGAGGAAATTGAAACAAAGGAATTGCCAAAGAAAGTGAAAGGTAATATATAATAGATTTGATTTGATATTGGGTCTTTACATTCTAGTCTCCTGATGTGCCATTTTCATGTTTATTTCCGTTTTGTTTTTAGGCAAAATGAAAAATGTACAATCAGAGCCTAAAAGCAAGGTACAAGGTATGTGAATACTGTACCCGTAATTCACATTTAAAGATTATTAAAATAAAACTCTATTGATTTGTATCTTTTTAGCTTGGAAGTTTTTAGTAATAGGTCATATGTTGCCTGATATTTACATTTGAATTTTTCATGGCAGTTACTTACCATGGGTGTTAATTAAATAAATGAGAAAAATTGAATAAATGATTTCAAATTAAAATCTTAAGGGATAATACTTAAACCAATCTGAAAATAATTATAATTTTTAAATTTTCTATCACTTATAAAATGATTAAAACTATATATGTGTGTGTATATATATATATATATGAATAGTAATTACAAATTAGGTTGGGAATGCCTTCTTGGCAGTACTACCAATTGTTAATTCAAATTATTATATGAAAATAAAAATAATCTGTGAGTATTACTATTTGTGTATAAATTTGTGAGACAAATTGAGATCATATTGAGATCATATTGTAGTCGTAATGAATGAAGAAATTGTATTCCACTTGGAAAATAACTGATGCTTGACTGATCTGAAAATTTGTTAGCCTCACTGTTCAGAATCAAACATTTATTTCCTTGAGAAAATTTCTCCCTATACCTGAGAGCTGAATACTTTGCATATGGCTGCTCCTACTTCAGCTTCTCTTCTTCAGGTCTTACCATGAATGACTACATCACTTCTTGTGAGCTAGTGAGTTTTAGCATCGGAAGTTGCAATTTTGGTTATCACATATTTTATTGTTATTTAATAATACAAACTCTAAAGAATGAGTGTGAAAGTGGTATTCTGTTTCCTATTATCATGTTTAGGTACTTGTACATAAACATAGGAAGTAATGAATTTTTAAATATTTTAATGGTTCTGTGGTTTTTCTTTAGCAGGATCTTCTAAGGTTAAAGAAGATGTGGCATTTGCATGTGCACTTAAATCATCTACCCGTACCACAAAAAAGAAAACATTAAAAAAGGGTCAGTAAATTTGCTGGTTTTCTAGCTTTATCTTTGCTTGTTTTTCCTATATGCAATGAAAAATATTAAATTACCAAAGTTATAAAACTATACTACAAGAAGTTTAGAAAATAGAGAACATTTAAAAAATAAATAATCCCATTAAAAGACAAAGCCACATCGCGATGTGTTTTCCTTCTGGTACCTTTTAAACTGTTGTATTTGTTTTAGTTAGAGCAAAATGTGATTGGGGAGTACTTTCTATTTATGCCTGCTTTTAAGACTCAGTTTAATCTGTATTAATTTAAGTTTTTTTGCAGTTTTTGGCTGGGGCCGGGTTTGAACCTGCCACTTCTGGCATATGGGGCCGGTGCCCTACTCTTTTGAGCCACAGGCGCTGCCCTTAATCTGTATTAATTTAAAGACTTAATTTTTTTGGTATGATTAGAATCTGCTTTGCATCTAAGAATGTTAGTGATCTTTCTTATAATTTTATATTATATAATTCATGGGAAAATAAGAAGTCTCAAACGTCTAAATATTTAAGGTGCAGTAAATGACACTGGAGTAAGACTAAGGGGATCTGTCACAAGTTCTATCTCTCTGAACCTTGATATCCTGTATTTTACATGTGGGGGATATAGCAAAGTCTGTTTTCATGGCGCTTATATCTGATGATGGGGGAAACATATAATAAACAAGTAAACATATCATTTTAAATAAAAATACTTGATATGAAGACAATAAAGGAGGATAATGAAGTAAAAATTGACTTGAAGGAGTCTATTTAAGATGATATTTCAGCTAATATACAATCATGAGGAAGAGCTAATTTTTAGTGTAAGAATCAGATAATTAGGAATAGAAAATACAAGCATTTCAGATGGATTACTCTTGACCTTAATTTTAGAAATTTAAAGAAACCTGGCACTTTCACTTGAAACAATTAAACTTACCCACTCTGTCTGACATTGGTAGTATTAATAGAAGGTGGAAGGGGGAATCTCACTAGCAGAGGACTGAAACTAATGTGAATATTGTTTAAATGCTACTTAGTATTGCCTTAAATGACAAAAAAGAATTAGATACAGACTATCTGGCTGTTATGCTAAAATTTCAATTATAAATAAAGGCAAAGATGCATGTTTCCTGATTTTAATGAGAACATAAATCAGCTACTAAAACATGACTAATATCGTTCCACTCAAAAGTCTCTCCAGTATTACTGAAAAATATATATATATATTACAAAAATATGATAGGTAATATGATTCCCTTATTGTTCCTTTAATTTGCATTTCCTCAATAATTAAGGAGTCTATCTATATATCTTTTCCTCTGTTTATTGGTTATTTGGGTTTTCTTCCTACAAACTCCACATTTATATCTTTTAACCATTCTACTGAGTTGTCCTTTTCTAATTGATTTATAAGGAATTCTTATATGGTCTAGAGTCTAATCCAGTGGTTCTCAACCTTCCTAATGCTGTGACCCTTTAATAGAGTTGAGAACTGCTGGTCTAATCCTTTATCAGTTATACTTGTCACACACACTTTCCTCAGCTTTATTATTTTTGACTTTATTTTTGGTACTTTTTGATACATGGATATTTAAAACGTAGTAGAATTTAACCAATCTTTTTCTTAAGATTTTGTGTCTTAGATAGTGAGATTACTACCACTACAAAGCTTAACAGGACTATGGTTTCTGTCTCTACTCATTGATGTTTGTTTCTGTTTTGCTTCTGTTTCAGAGATATGCTACGTTTGGTTAAAACCAAAATGACACACAGCTTGACATTTTAGTTTTACCTCCTACATAACATTACTGCTATGTGTCTGCAGTAGAAAGTGGCTTGTATGTGTAAATTTAATACTTTCTCAACTGAAAGGGCCGGGTTTCTTTAGATTTCAGAAGAGAGTGGGCACAGAGGGATCTGCTTACAATCTAGACTCAAGTTCTGTCATCTCCACCAAACAACTATTTCAAAGCAAGGAGTTGTTCTGAGACGATTTTATGTCACCTCAGTCTGAACTGAGGATGGTGGCAGTATCCACTCATAATTGTATTGTTTCACTGTGAAAGGCTTCTGTAGTCGGTGGGTCTTTATGTAATTTAATAGCAGTATTAAAACAGTGGTAACTAATTTCTTGGCAGAGATTTCTCACTAGAATTTTGCAAGCTTTGCATATCTGATTTGTATAGTGATAATTTATCTTTTGGGGGAAAGACTGGCATAGAATTTATTGTAACTTACTTAATGAACTTAGTTTATTAATTTCATAGTTTTTTGAGAGAACAAATGTTTATTAGTCTTTTGGTAAGACTCAGGAGTCTTCTTATGAACCTTTTGAATCTCCCTCAAAATAGCAGAATAGCAGTGTTTGTATTTTTGACCTGAAGTTATTTGCTCTTAGATCCATTAAAATATTCTATGAAACCTCAAAAAAAAATTTTTTTTTCCGGATCTATTGCTCCTGGCTAGAGTGCTATAGCATCAGGTTCGCTCACAGCTAACTCAGACTCTCTGGTTCAAGTGATCCTCCTTTCTCAGTTTCCCAAGTAGCTGGGACTGTAGGCACCTGCCCCAACACCTGGTTCATTATTCTATTTTTGTTTTTATTCATTTATTTATTTTTTATTAAATGCATTTTTCTATTTTTAGTAGAGATGAGTGGGATCTTGATCTTGGTCAGGCTGGTCTCGAACTCTTGAGCTCAAGCAATCCTTCCACCGAGGAGTGCTATGATTAGAGGTGTGAGCCACTGTAGTTGGCCCGGAACTTAAAATTCAGTTTTATTTGTAACTAAGGACCAGTTTTAACCTTTGGTCACCTTGTGCTCAAGAAATCCTCCGCCTTCTGGAATGCTATGATTGGAGGTGTGAGCCACTGTGGTTGGCCCATAACCTAAAATTCAGTTTTATTTGTAACTAAGGACCAGTTTTAACTTTTGTTCACTTTCAGTTTTAATTTTAAAATTAATGTGAAAGTAGAATTTTTTTAAACCCCAGAAAATTTCATTTTAACAAAGTTTACTAGGGAAGTAAACAGTAAGTCTATTGATAGTGGATACCAGCTATAGGATTTATTTAAATAATTTTTATTATAAGTACATTAGTTATCTCTTACTGTGTAACAAGTTACTTTAAAACTTAGCCATTTAAAGAGATAAATTATTTCTCACACATTTTGTTAGGGTCAGGAGTCTAGGAGTGGCTTAGCTGGATGGTTATGATTAATGATCTCTCAGGAGCTTACAGTCAAATTATCCTTCAAGGCTGGATCTGAACATTCACCTTAGGATCCATTTTCAAGTTCATTTACATGGTTGTCAGTAAACCTTGTTCCTTGTTGGCTGTTAACTGTCATTTTCAGGTCTTCACTGTGTATATCATCTTTCCATAAGCTGTGTGAGCGTCCTTATAACAGGGCAGCTGGCTCTCCCCAGAGTGAGTGATTCAAGAGAGAGAAAGAGAGTAAAAAGCAGAGAGTACACATGCACACACCCAACACGGAAGCTTCGTTTTTGTAACCTAATCTCAGAAACAGCATTATCATTTCTACCTTATTCTGTTGGTTATACAGACCAATCTTTGTAGAATTTGGGGGTGGCGGGGTGGGGGATTACCACGGCTGTGAATATCAGGACGTAGAGCTCATTGGGGTCATCTTGGAGTCTGTCTACCACATTATGTTGAATGCTAGTTGAGAAAATGGCATGAAACAAGTTGTTCATCTCAGTGAATGACTGTGACTACCAAGAGATAGTGTAGACTTAATTACTATCTGGGTTTTTACTTAGAGTGACAAGGCAAAATCCAGTTCCTGTTATTTCATCAAGATTAGAAACAGAAATCCATCTACTTCATTTTAATTCTTCCTCATTTTTCTCTACATGGATGTACATTATTTTCATCCCCTTATTGAAATGTGTATTTTGGAGAAAAGCAAGTAAATGCTGTGTCAATGATTGGTTCTTTTAGGAGTAACTGCAGTGGAAGGTTCAAAGAAGACTGATGTTGAAGGGAGACCGAGAACAACACTGATCATCTGTCCGCTTTCTGTATTAAGCAACTGGATTGTAAGTCTTTAAAGCCCTGCAATATAATTCATATTTGTCTTATTATATAAAGCATTTTTTTTTTTTTGAGACAGAGCCTCAAGCTGTCCCCCTGGGTAGAGTGCTGTGGCACCACAGCTCACAGCAGCCTCCAACTCCTGGGCTCAAACTAGTCTCCTGCCTCTACCTCCTCAGTAGCTGGGACCACAGGCACCCGCCACAACACCGGGCTATTTTTTGTTTGCAGCCGTCATTGTTGTTTGGCGGGCCCGGGTTGGATTCGAACCTGCCACGTTAGGTGTATGTGGCTGGCGCCTTAGCCACTTGAGCCACAGGCGCTGAGCCATATAAAGCATTCTTAAGAGTCATTCATTGAGAGAAATATATTTGGTCTTCATTGTATCTAAGCTCAAATACTTGTTAGCTGAATTGGGTTATAATAGCTGAATTGCAGTAAGTTTTCTTTGAAGATTTGTGATAAAGAAAAAGGGAAAGGTAGAAAGGTAGAAAGTTTAAGACTCTATTTAGAAACTGACTGTTAGAACTCCTGTTTCTAAAAACTCCACTAACAGGACGCCAGGCGTGATGGCTCATGCCTGTAATCCTAGCATTCTGGGAGACTGTGGTGGGTAGATTGCTTGAGCTCAGGAGTTGGAGACCAGCCTGAGTAAGTGTGAGAACCCATCTCTACTAGAAAATAGAAAAACTAGCAGGGCGTTGTGGTGGGTGCTGGTAGTCCTAGCTACTTAGGAGACTGAGGCAGGAGGATTGCTCAAGCCCAAGAGTTTGAGGTTGCTGTGAGCTATGATGCCACAGCACTCTACCCAGGGTGATAGAGTGAGACTCTGTCTCACAAAAAATGAAGCAAAATAAAAAACTCCACTAACAATAGCTTATTTTTATGACAGTATGTAAAATTTAGTGAGGAACTATAAGCTCAGTTTGTC
Source organism: Galagoides demidoff (assembly GCA_963574575.1). Taxonomy (NCBI): domain Eukaryota; kingdom Metazoa; phylum Chordata; class Mammalia; order Primates; family Galagidae; genus Galagoides; species Galagoides demidoff. The sequence goes on from CAUYQV010091725.1 coordinate 18,243, forward strand.
CTTAAACTCTTTTCATAGATTTTTCTCATTTAATACTTGAAACTGTTACTCTCATTTTTCAGGTGACCAAATTGGAACACAGGTTAAATAACTTGTTTAAGGTCATCCAGCTAATAAACGATGGAGGTTGGGTATAGGCTCTAACATTTTGACTGTCAGAAAATTTTACCTTTATTCCTCTCTAGATTACTTTTCTAATCTAAAACATTAATGTTGGAATAGAACTTCTTCATATGTTATGTGTAAGGAGCAGGCTGGTTCTGCAGCCTTTCCAGTTTGAGCTTCAAGCTTCATATTACGAAATAATGACTCTCTTGTCAACATAAGGACCACTGGATATGAATTTTCATTCTTGCCATCTCTGAGGTTATTTGCATGTCTCCTGGTCATTCCTTCTGTTACTTCTCTTCCTCTTTGTAAGACCAGGATCTTAGTCTGTATGTTGGATTCCATCTTTTCCTGCCTTTGCCTCTTACCTGTTCTTTTTTCCTTACCAGATGATTCAGTCTCTTCTCATGTCTCTACATGATATGTGTTCAGATCTTTTCCACTTTAAAATAGTTTCTCTTGCTGTGCATGTTTGAGTTGTATTCTGCCTTTCTTTGTTGTCTTGACCTCTCGGGGTTTAATTTCTCCTTTGTACTTTTATTTATTAACTCCTTAATTTATTGTAATCTGGCTTCTGCCATTCTCTGAATTGCTTTGGAAAAGGTTACTTGTGATAGTCTCATTGTCAAATTCAGTGGCCTCGTCTTCATTTTTACATAGCCTTTGCCTTTTAACTGCTTGTATTTCTTTCTTTCTTTTTTTTGCGCGGTTTTTGGCCAGGGCTGGGTTTGAACCCACCACCTCTGGCATATGGGGCTGGCGCCCTACTCCTTTGAGCCACAGGTGCCACCCCACTGCTTGTATTTCTTATGTGTTAACTTTGTGTTTTTTCGTGTAGCCTTGCCTTCTGTGACATGATTTATCTTTTTTTATTACAAGTTTTGGTTTATTTATTTTACAAAAAGAAATTACACCTTTTGATTAGTGTAACATTTTCCTCTTATATAGATAAGTTATTTAATGAGTTTCAGTGGTCTTCTGCCCTTTTTTCTAAATCCAACAATTTTTCTAATTCGTTTTATGTGTGGTTTGTTGTGGGAACATGGGTACTTGAATGGCAGTTTCAGGGTCAGGTTTAGAAGTGTTAATGGAGGTATCAATAGAGTTGTGATTCTTTAAGGGGTTGGGATATAGAGGTATATTTTTGAAGTAGGTAATCAGTATTTCATATAAGTTTACATTTGGAAAACAAAACAAGTTGTTTGGGTAATGTGAACTTCAGAAAGGAAACCCTGACAATATCTTGCCTATGACAATTATGCAAAAACTGTGAATTGAAAGGAATGGGGAATTATTTGAAACATGAAACATGCAGGGTTTCATGATCAAGAATTAAAATTTCACAGTGTCTTAATAGGCTACTTTTTGCTTAGCTCCCAAGCATTCTAAAGAGCAGCTGAAACTAACTAACCTTCCTTTTCTTTGTCTTCATATAAGTAAAAGAATCCAATTGAAGGAGGTAAGCCCATTCCCACATTCACCACATATTTGTGGGATAGGTAGATAAGTTATTTGACCTCGCAAAATAGCACCTATCTCATTTTCTGCTGAGAAGATTTATACACACACACAGTTCAGCCTAATGCTCTGTCTAGAAATGCAGGAACTATAGTTGTCCTTTCAACAGAAAACTTGACTCTTTAATGTTCTACTTTTTAATATTCTAAGTCCTTTGACAAAAATGCTCTGTTCCATTTTAAGGTCATCTGTTGATTCTGTTTTCTTGTATTGGCTTCTTTCTCTTGCTGAATTCTAGTTATTTTTTTCTCTCTCGGATTTTTTGAAAATATTCTTTGCACTTTCATCTTTACTATTGCATGCTTTATCTTCTTTTTTCTAGTTTATTGCCTTTACTGTTTTCATGTTTAATTCTCTTTTCAGTCCACAGTAGTTGGGTTTTTGTTCCCACCCATTTCAGAAACTCCCTTCTTGAAGACCTTGAGACCTCATTTTTGCCATGTCCAATGAGCAATTCTTTTCTTCTGCCCTGAGTATGTTATTCATTTATTACTCTTTTTATTATATCCTATTTTGTAAGCCATCTCTAAACTGATTTATAAAGAGAGGAAATAAATATAAGTAATAAATTAAAAATCAACCGTGTTTTTCTTCCTGAAGCTTTGGTATTCTTTGGCTTCTCCTTCTAGGCCATATTTTTTTGAGTGACATATTTTTTACTATTATTGATCATATAGACAAGTTTCTTTCAACTTAACACTTCGTGCTTAGTGTCATATAAATCTTAACCTCTTTATCTGTCTCAGGATTTCACGGATTTCAGACCATTTATAGTGTGTCTATGTTAACAAAACCTAGTTGTTGTTTTTTTTTTTATTATCTGACTCAAAATTATCAGTTTTGTATTACAACTCTCATTGTACTGTCATATATTATTTTTTGTTAATACTAATATATGTTTTGTTTTTTTATTTTTAAATTTGTTTTTAATTTCAGATTAATATGAGGGTACAAATGTTTAGGTTATATTGTTTTCATTTTCTGATGTTAAAGTGCAAGTTGTAGTTGAGCCCTTCACCCAGGGGCGTGCTGAACACCCTCATGTTGTGCACATTAGGTGAGAACTGGCTGATGGCCTTGCCCCCTGCCCCTTGCTTTCTCCCTTCTCTCCCCTCCCCCTTGCTAAACTATACTCCTGTTTTCCTTTAGTATGGGCGTGTAGTTGTTTATATGTTGGTTTCAGGTTTCATATTAGTATTGAGAACATTGGATACTTTTTCCCCCATTCTTGTGATACTTTACTAAGAAGAACATGTTTCATCTCCATCTACGTAAACACACAAAAAGTAAAGTCTCCATCTTTTCTTACAGCTGAATAGTACCCCATGGTACACACAGACCACAGTTTGTTAATCCGTTCACAGTTTGCTGGGCATTTGAATTGCTTCCATGTCTTGGCAGTTGTGAATTGAGTTGCTGTAAAATTCTAGCGAAGTGTCCTTGTGGTAAAATGATTTTATTTTTTTGTTGTGTAGATACCTAGTAATGGCATTGCAGGGTCAAATAGAAGGTCAACTTTTGGTTCTGTGAGAATTGTCCATAGTTCTTTCCATAAAGGTTGTATCAGCTTGCAGTCCTACCAGCAGTGCAAAAGTTGTTCCCTTCTTCCCACATTCATGCCAGCATTTGCAGATTTGGGATTTTGTGATAAGGGCTATTCTCACTGGAGTTAGATGAAATCTCAGAGTGGGTTTTTTTTTTTTTTTTTTGAGACAGTTTTATACTACGTTGCCCTCAGTAGAGTGCAATGACATCTCAGCTCACAGCAATCTCAAACTCTTGGGCTTAAGCGATTCTCTTGCCTTAGCCTCCCAAGTAGCTGGGACTACAGGCGCCTGCCACAATGCTACTGGGCAATTTTTTGTTGCATTTGTTATTGTTATTTAGCTGGCCCAGGCCAGGTTCGAACCCGCCAGCCTCTGTGCATGGGGCCTGCACCGTGACCACTGAGCCTCAAAGTGGTTTTGATTTGCATTTCTCTGATGATTAGGGAGGATGAGCATTTTTTCATGTGTTTGTTGGTCATTCATGATCATTCATCTGTTATCATCAGGGAAGTTTCCGTTCGTGACTCTTGTCCACTTACAAATGCATTGTTTTCTCTTTTCTTATTGATTAATTTGAATTCTCTGTAGATTCTGGTTATCAGCCTTTTGTCAGATTGATAGCATGCAAATATCTTCTCCCATTCTGAAGGCTCTGTTTGCTTTAGCTGTGGTACCCTTAGCTGTGCAGGAGCTTTTTAGCTTCGTGTCCCACTTACTTATTTTTGGTGTTGTTGCAGTTGTCAAGGGGGAATCTTCATAAAATCTTTTCCCAGGCCAATTTCGTCAAGAGTTTTCTCCATACTTTTTCCTTTATTTATTATTTTGTGTCTTAAATTTAAATCTTATCCAGTGAGAGTCAGTTTATGTCAGTGGTGAGAGGTGCAGGTCCAGTTTTAATCTTCCACATGTGACTGACCCATTCTCCCAGCACTATTTATTAAATAGGGATTCTTTTCTCCAGTGAGAGAAATCTTTGGTTTATCAAAGATCAGATGGCAGTATGTTTTAAGGTTCATCTCTAGGTTCTCTGTTCTATTCCATAGATCTGTATCTCTGTTTTTGTGCCAGTACCATGCTGTTTTCATATCTATCGACTGGTAGTATAACCTGAAGTCTGGTAATGTGATGCCTCTAGGTTTGTTTTGGTTGTTTGGAGGTTTTTCTGATTTCATCTTTGAAGTATGACATTGGTGCTTTAATGAGGAATGCATTAAATCTATAGATTGCTTTGGGTGGTATGGACATTTTAACAATGTTGGTTCTTCCCAGCCATGAGCATGGTATGTTCTTCCATTTGTTAACGTCTTCCGATGTTTTTTTCCCTCAGGATTTCATAGTTCTCTTTATAGAGATCCTTTACATCCTTTGTTAGATATATTCCCAGGTATTTCAGTTTCTCTGGAGCTACTGTGAAAGATATTATGTCTTTAATTTGATTCTCAGCTTGACTGTTATTGGCATATATGAAGGCTGCTGGTTTGTGGATATTCATTTTATATCCTGATATTCCTCGATCACTTCTAAGAGCTTTGTAATTGAGTCCCTATCCCAGGTATAAGATCATGTCATCCATGAAGAGTGAGAGTTTGACCTCCCGTCCCCATTTGAATACAGTTGATCTCCTTCACTTGTGTGATTCCATTGACTAGGACTTCTGGGACTTCTGCTACTTCAGTAGTAGTGGCGATAATGGGCATCGTTGTCTGGATCCAGTTCTAAGTGGAAATGCTTTCAGTTTTACTCCATTCAATATGGTATTGGCTGTGGGTTTGTTGTAAATCTGAGCCATATCTTTTATGTTTGGCACCGTAACTTTCTGACCACTGTCTGTCTTTTTTCTGTTTCTTGTTATATCTGCCTTTTCCTTCTTGAAAAATGGAATTTTATTTTTTAAAGTGTTATGACAAATTTTAGTGAGGTCTCCGTTTACTCATAAAGATTCAAGTATCACTGAAAGTCTGACACATTAGCTTTTTCATTTTGCTGGAATATTTTTAATCACATCCCAGATGTCATGTCATTTCTTCCAATAAAAGTACACATCTCCTGTTTAAATAATGATATTCTATAGACTCTGTTTCTGATCTTCTTTTCTCATCATCTGAAGAAGAACGTACAATGGCTCATTCCTATTTTTTTTTTTTTTTAAGAGACAGAGTCTCACTTTGTTGCCCTCGATAGAGTGCTGTAGCATCACAGCTCACAGCAACCTCCAGCTCTTGGGCTTAGGTGATTCTCTTGCCTCAGCCTCCCGAGTAGCTGGGACTACAGCTATTTTTTTTGTTGCAGTTCAGCCTGGGGCTGGGTTGAACCTGCCACCCTTAGTATATGGGGCTGGCACCCTACCGACTGAGGTACAGGCGCTACCCGTCATTTCTGTGTTTTTGTATACCGTCTGCTATTAACTCTAAGTCAGCATCTATACTTGTTGCTTACATCTGTGAGTAATTATTTACATTTTCCTGTTATGTTTTTTTCCAGTCAGGTATTCTATAGTGACCAAAAATAATGTGTCTGAAATGCTTATCTCTTTTTCACCTTTTTGCCTGGTTTCTCCTTTTTAAAACCACTCTACCTTTACCTCACAATTCTCTGGGCAGCCCTTTGAAGTTTCTGGGCATCTTTATCTTCTTCCTTTTCTGCATATTCCTTTTTTTTTTTTCTTCAGTTTTTGACTGGGGACCGGACTTGAACCTGCCACCTCCAGGTATATTGGGCCGGCACCCTACTCTTTGAGCCACAGGTGCTGCCCTGTATATTCCATTTTTAATCAGTCTCAAGTCTCATCAGTCTCTCTCTTAGTATCTTTCTTTCACATCAGTCCTTTCCATTCCATTCCTGGATGTGTTGTTCTGGTTTAGGGCTTCATCGTCTTTCCAGCTCTGTCTCCCTGGTGTCTTGTCTTTTTTTTTTTTTTTTTTAACAGACTTAATTCACTTTATTCTTGTATAAAAACCCTATGTTGTAGCCACAGCTGGAGCCTGGGTCCTTTGCACAGAGACTCTGGTGTGGGTCTTGACAAGATGGTCAGTGAATTCTTGGTAAGGAGACTTGGTGAACACCATCTCTTTCCAGAGATCAGGAGTGAGATAGCGATAGGTCTTGGAAATGGCATCAAAAGTGGCCTTGGCAAAGTTGCCCAGGGTGGCAGTGCAGCCCCTGGCTGAAGTGTAGCAGTCATCGTTCCCAGCCATCATTAGCAGCTTCTTAGGCACAGGCGCTGAGACAATGCCAGTTCCTCTAGGAGCAGGGATGAGACGTACCAGCACAGAGCCACAGCGGCCTGTCACCTTGCAAGGAACAGTGTGAGGCTTGCTGATCTTATTCCCCCAGTAGCCTCTCCACACTGGGACAGTAGAGAGCTTGGCCAGGATGATGGCCCCTCGGATGGCAGTGGCTGCTTCCTTGGAACACTTAACACCCAGGCCGACATGGCCATTGTAGTCCCCAATGGCAACAAACGCCTTGAACCTGGTCTGCTGGCCAGCACGTGTCTGTTTTTGCACTGGCATAATCTTCAAAACCTCATCCTTGAGAGATGCCCCCAAGAAAAAAATCAATGATCTCAGATTCCTTAATGGGCAGAGAGAAAAGATAGGTCTCCTCCAGGGATTTGGTCTTCATGTCCTTGACCAGGCGGCCCAGCTTGGTGATGGGCATCCACTCTTTGTTCTCGGCCTTGCCTCCACGAGCTCCAGGCCTTGGCCCTGACCCCAACCACGGCTGCGACCCTGGCCTCAAATGCTGCTGCCGAAACCTCTA
>CAUYQV010091726.1:0-10230 GCA_963574575.1 Galagoides demidoff
GGCACCTGTAGTCCCAGCTACTTGGGAGGCGGAGGCAGGAGACTCGCTTGAGCCCAGGAGTTGGAGGTTGCTATGAGCTGTGATGCCATGGCACTCTACCCAGGGGGATAGCTTGAGGCTCCATCTCAAAAAAAAAAAAAACTGAATAGAGTAAAGTTTTCCACTCAGAACTGAAACTAGACTAGTGTTGGATGTCCACTATCATCACTAGTATTCCACATAGTTCTGGAAGTTTTAACCAATGCAATCAGGCAAGAGAAGGACATTAAGTAGATACAAATGATGGCAGAGGAGGTCAAACTTTCACTCTTTGCCAATGATATGAGCTTCTACTTAGAGAACTGACTCAACCACATGACTCCTGGAAGTGACCAAGACATACAATAATGGTGTGGGGTATAAAATCAATGTGCTCAAACCAGAAGTCTTTGTATATGCCAATAACAATTAAGTTGAGAGGCAGACAAGGATACAATATCCTTCAGAGTAGCTTCAAAGAAAGTGAAATACCTGGGAATATGCTTAACCAAGGACATGAAAGATCTTTACAAAGAGAATTATGAAACCTTAAGAAAAGAAATAGCAGGAGACATGAATAAATGGAAGAGTACACCATGTACATGACTGGGAAGAATCTGCATCGTTACAATATTCATAAAACCCAAAGCAATTTATGTATTCAGTGCAATCCACATTAAGATATGAACATCATATTTTGCAGTTTTTTTTTTTTTTTGGCCAGGGCTGGGTTTGAACCTGCCACCTCCGGCATATGGGGCTGGTGCCCTACTCCTTTGAGTCACAGGCACTGCCCCAAACATCATATTTTGAAGAAATGGAAAAAACCCATAAAGCCAAGGAAATTAATAATAAAAACAAATCCAGAGGCATCACTCTACCAGACTTTATGTTATATTGTAAGTCCAAAGTTATCAAGCAGCATGGTACAAGCACAAAAATAGAGATACAGACATATGGAAAAGAATAGAAAACCTAGAGGTGAAACCAGCCTCTTATTGCTATCTGGTCTTTGATAAACAAAACAAATAATCCCTATTCAATAAATGGTACTAGGAGAACTGGATTATTCATGTAAAAACTGAAACTGGACCTGCACTTTTCACCACCTATGAAAATTAATTCAAGATGGATAATAGTTTAAATCTAAGACACGAAATGATAAAAGTCCTTGAATAAAGTATAGGGGAAAACTTGATGATGTCGACATGGTGAAAGATTTTATGAAGACTCCATTGGCAATCCACAACCATACCAAAATTAAACAAATGGTACTTAATTAAGCAGAAAAGCTTTTGCACAGTTAAGGACACAAAAAGCTAAAGCAAATAGAGAATCTTCAGAATGGGAAAAGATATTTGCAGGTTATTAATCTGACAAAGGGCTGATAATTAAAATCCACAGGGAATTCAGATTAATCAACATAAAAAGAACAAACAATCCCATCTATCACTGGGCAAGAGTCATGAACACAACCTTCTCTGAAGAAGACAAATGAATGGCTAACAAACATGGAAAAAAAATGCTCTTAATCCTTAATCATCACAGAAATGCAAATCAAAATCATTTTTAGATATTACCTAACTTCACTGAGAATAGCTTACATCACAAAGTCCCAAATGCAGATGTTGGTACAGATGTGGAGAGAAGTGAACATCTTTACACTGTTGGTGAGTTTGCAAAAAATGCAGCTCTTTGGAAAGAAGTAGGGAGAGCCTTAAAGAACTCAAATTATACCTCCCATTTGATCCCACAATTCCACTACTAGGCATGTCTACCCAGAAGAAAAAATAGTATCTTATCATAAAGACATCTTCATTGTATTACTGCAGCTCAGTTTACAATCACCAAGATGTGGAAACTACCCCACAGCCCATCAACTCATGAATGGATTAATAAGCTGTGGTATATGTATAATATGGAATACTACTCAGCCATAAAAGGATGGAGACTTTATATCTTTTGTATTATCCTGGATAGAGTTAGAAAACATTCTTTTTAGTAAAGTATCACAAGAATGGAAAAGCAAGTATCCAATGGATTCAACAGTAATATGAAGCCAGTAGACCAACTAATACATGCCCCCATAAGACAGAAATTCAATTTAATTCCAATTGAGCTGAGGGGGGAGGGAAAAAGGGGGAAAAGGGAATGGGATCGGTGTGGTCCCACCTAATGGACACATGTAAGGATACAGGGCACATCTCCTCAGAGTGAGACACAACTATAATAGGAACTTTCCCTAACAAACTCAAAAACAAAACAAAAGAAAACCCCACAAAGTTTAAGACTTCTTTATAATAAAAACATACCTTTTGCCCGTTTCTTGCAGCTTTTCATTTTTATTTTCTATTTTGAGTTTTATTTATTTCTGTTTCAAACTTTCTTTTATTTGAGCCAGGACCTTGCTCTGACTCTCAGTACAATGCCATGATCGTAGCTCATTGCAGCCTCTAATATGAGGCCTCATGTTATTTTCTCACTGCAGCGCTTGAATAGCTGAGACTATAGAAAAGCATCACCACACCTGGGTAAATATTTGTATTCTTTCCCTTCCTTCCTTCCTTCTTTCTTTCCTTTCTTTTTCTTCTCACATTACCTAGGCTTGTCTAGAGCTCCTGGGTTCAAGCCTCCTACAGTGCTTGGATTACAGGCATGAGTCACCTCTTATGGCTTTTCTATCATCCTGTTTTTTCCCTTGCATTGAACTCTATTTTTTTTTTTTTTTTGAGACTAGGTATGACTCTGTCGCCCAAGATCAAGTATAGTGCTACCATCACAGCTTGCTGCAGTCTCTTTAATTCCTGCGCTCAAGTGATTCACCTGCTTGGGCCTCCAAGTAGCTAGGACTATAGTTGCATATTGCCATGATGGGCTAATGCCTTTATAATTTTTGTAGAGATAGGCCCAGGCTTCAGGTTATCTTTTTGCCTTGGGTTGCCCTCCCAAAGTGCTGGGATTCCATGGACTCTAATATTCCATAATACACAGTCTCATCCAGAGATCTATTTTTCATCACTTTTTAAAACTAAAATCTTTTTTTTTTTTTTTTTTTGTAGAGACAGAGTCTCACTTTTTCACCCTTAGTAGAGTGCAGTGGAGTGGCTCCAGCAATCTCCAACTCCTAGGCTTAGGCGATTCTTCTGCCTCAGCCTCCCAAGTAGCTGGGACTACAGGCGCCCGCCGCAATGCCCGGCTATTTTTTGTTGCAGTTTGGCTGGGGCTGGGTTTGAACCCGCCACCCTCGGGGCCCGCGCCCTACTCACTGAGCCACAGGCGCCACCCTAAACTAAAATCTTTTAAAGTCCTATACTTTGGCTTGGCACCTGTGGCTCAATCGGCTAAGGTGCCAGCCACATACACCTAAGGTGGCGGGTTCAAATCCCCAGCCCCAAACAACAATGATGGCTGCAACCAAAAAATGGCCCGGCGTTGTGGCGGGCGCCTGTGGTCCCAGCTACTTGGGAGGCGGAGGCAGGAGACTTGCTTGAGCCCGGGAGTTGGAGGTTGCTATGAGCTGTGATGCCATGGCACTCTACCCAGGGGGATAGCTTGAGGCTCTGTCTCCAAAATAAATAAATAAATAAAATAAAGTCCTATACTTCCAATTAAAAAAGAGGGCCATCGAGGCCCTACCTTTGAGTCCTTAGTTTGTTTTTACCTCTCAGCACTACCTGCAGGCACTGACCTGGCCCTCCCTTCTGCTCCTGGAGGAGCATCTGTACAGGCAAAGCAACCTGAATCCCCAAGCCTGAAATCCAAAATGCTTCAAAATGTTATTCATCTTACATGTGAAGATTACAGCACAAGTGGAAAATTCCACATCTGACTTCATGTGACAGGTTTCATTGAAAACACACATCTTCGTTTCATGCAAAATGTAGGACTTTAAAACATTAAATCAAGTTACATTCAGGCTTTGTGCATAAGTTGTTCATGAAGCATTAATAATTTTTTTGTTTAGACTTGGATCAAATCCTCAAGATATTTGATTGTGTATATACAAATATTCTAAAATCTGAAACACTTCTGGGCATTTGGGGGTACAGAATGTGCAGCCTCTACTACTAGAGAAATAAAGTTCCTTTTAAAGTATGATAGAAAGTAAGAGATTGACTTACTGAACCTGCAGATGACACATATTTCTCATATCTCTCAATGCAGTGCACTGCCTTTACTTTACTTTAAATTTTGAATTTTCTATTTCAAGGCTAAAATACATATTGTAAAATAATTATTATCACAGATAAATTTTTAAAATACCATAAAGTTTTTGAACAAATATCTAAAGGTATAATTACAGAATTTCTCAAAGATTAACAAAGCAATCGGCAAAGGTATCATTTTTCTAGGTGTATTTTTGGAAAATTTATAACATTTTGAAAAAATGTACAAAAGGTATGCATTTCAAAATAGCTTAAAGCTGAAACTTTCCTTGCCTTCACACAAATATACTTATTATCTGAACAGATACAATCTCATATTACAGTGCTATTTGCTTTATAAATACTCAAATTATTTTGTGTGCTGCTTTTAACTGTACCTTTGCATGCGGTCTTCCATCATCTTTTTACATTTTATAGTCTCTGCTAACTGATCTTCCAGAGATTTTTGCACCTAAAACAAAGAATTAGAAAGAATTTACACTTGGAAAAACAAAATATCCACCAATAGATGAATGGATAAATGTGTTGTGGTATACATAAAATATTATTCTTAGGCTATCACAATATTTTTATTAAAATATCACTACCCAAATCATTAATTTTAGGAATTAAGTCAATTTCTTCTATAAGGTCAAGGGGGCTGGCACTACTTGCAATAAGTATTATCACTATGAAGGGGATAGATATTTTTACCAGTGATGCTTTTCACATTATCTACCATAGTCTTATACGCAGGTTGTCCCTGACTTGGGATTCTACAACCTCCTATTGTTTGACTCTATCATGATGTGAAGCCATTGAAAGTTTGACATAATGATGATGGCCACCTTCATTTTTTTTTTTTTTTTTGCTTTAAATCATATGAAACACCCCAATTTCAATGTATTTTGAATTTGGATTCTTGATCTTTCCCAGGCTAGCAATATGTAGTATGTGAGACATACAATGCTTTATTATAGACAGACTTATAGTAGAAGATTTTTTCCAACTGAAGGCTAATTTAAGTGCTCTCAGCATGTTCCAGGAAGGCTAGGCTAAGCGAGGATGGGTTTATTGGGATAAAACTCTGCTGAAAGTCAGTGAACATCTGTAATACAGCTTGAGCATCTTAATATCAGAACCTGAAATCCAAAATGCCCTCAAAACTTAACCACTTTGAGGGTCAAAATGACAACCCAAATGGAAAATTTGACATCTGACTTCATGTGCCATGTTGCAGTGCAAACATCTTTGCTTCATGCACAAAATTATTTTAAAACATGATATAAAATTATCTTCAGGCTGTGTGCATATGGTGTATATATAACAAAATAATTTGTGTTTAGACTTGGATTCCCTTCCCAAGATATTTCAATATGCATGTACGAATATTCCACCATCCAAAACATTTCTAGTTCCAAGCATTTTGAGTAAGATACATTCAACCTATTCTGCCACGGAAAGAAAATTCCTTTTCTGTATGACAGGGAATAAGAGATTAACTTATGAAACTTGCACTTTACAGGTCTTTCTCATACTGCTTGAGTTTTTTGGCTTGGTCTTTGACAATAAGCTTTAATTTGGAATTTTCCATTTTGATCCTAAAAGATATTTAAAAAATAATTAATGTGAGATAATTTTTTCAAATATCATGTAATTTTTGAACAAACACCTGAAGGTATGATTATGTGAATTCTTAAACATTTGAAAAGTAGATGATTAAGCAACTATATCATTTTTCTAGCTGTGTCCATGGATGATGTGCAAAATGTAGAAAGAAAGTACAAAAAATATGCATTTCAAAATAGCTTAAAGCTGAATATTTTCCTAAGATTCACACCGATATAGTTATTAATATAACTGGCACTATTCTCCAACTATAACACTTATTTGCTTTATAATACTCAAGTCATTTTTTTTCTTTTTTGCTGTTTGAAAGCGTACTTTTCCCATTGGACTAGCTTCTTCTCAGCATGGTGTTCTGCCTCTTTGAGTTGATCCTTTACTTCTTGCAACTAAAACAAAGATTAGAAAAACGTTTACACTTGGAAATGACCCACATTTCCCTCACTGATAGCTAAAATGAGGATGGATAGCTAAAAAATGTAGCATATAGAAAACAAGGTTTTTAGATTAACACACAATTTGCATTAAAAATATTAATAATCTAGCACAAATCTGCTCATCACCTGAGCAGATTTTCGTAGCTAAATTTTATTGGAACACTGACACACCCCTTCATTCTGCATATAATTTATAGACACTTTTCTGCCATAACTGCACAGTGGAGCTGTTGCAACAGGAATCTTCTGGATCATAAAACCTAAAATATACTATTTGGCCCTTCACAGAGAAGTTTATCTACTCTTGTTATAGGATGAAAACACAACATTATTCTTGCTTTTATAAATTATATTGCATTATTATTAATTTTTACAAATTATATTGCATTAGATAAATAGAACTAAATAATAAATACATAATTCTTAATTTTACAAATTATATTGTATTAGATAAATACTCAAATTTATAAAATTGATAAAATGGGGAAAGAGAAGAAGAAGAAAAACCATTTATTATGGTAAGCATTTATATTTTGTATTCTAAGACCACAACATCAACCATTTTTTCATTTTACTTTATTTTATTCACATTTAATTTTATTGTCACAAGGCAACTTATATACTTTCAGCATCTAACACTGACCATTGTCTTTCCTTTTCAGGGAAAGGAAAAGGACTTTTAAAAATAAACAGGAAGAAAAGTACAACAGAGAATGTCAACCCCAAAGCTAGGTCCTGTGGTTCTGCTGATTCTTCTATCAATTTGCAAGGCTTAAGTTGTCACTAGGAGAGAATTTATTTTAACTGTGTCACTTTAAACTGTGAGGATGACTCTTAAACATTGAATTAAACATAACAAACGAGAGGCCATGTTGTTAAAGTCCCCACTTAACCTACCCAGTCACGTCAAAGCCATGCTTTACTGACCATTGTGACCAGAGTTTTAATTTTTTTTCTTTCTGTGAACAAGAGAAAGTAGACAGGCACAAGTTGGTAAATGCTAATTGTCCACGTTAATAGACACAGTGTAGTCTCTGAGCCAATGTACAGGAAAAAGAGCAAAAAGGCTAGAACTTTGCGCACTGCTGCATAGGGGGACAGCACCCTTCAGCTTCCCACAGAGCAAGGGGACCAGGTTTTCCCTTTTCCCTCACAGCTCTGTGGTGTGTATGCTTCAGATGACAACCAGATATCTCATGAAATAGTTTGAGAGGTGGGACCTATACAGAGGCCAGAAGACCTGGGTTTGAATACCAGCTCCACCAGTTCCTAGCCATGGGACTTTTAGCAAATTAGCATCTTGGTTTCTTCTTCTACAACATGGACAGAATAGCACTGATTTCCTCACAGGGATGTTGGGAAGACTGAACTGGAGAATACACATAATGCACTTAGAAAAACATGAGGCACATGGTGAGTGGCATGTAATATTTACTACTAACACTATTATCTTGCTGTATTTGATGTTCTAATAAAATTTTATAGTTTAGGCAGGTGACATGCCAATGAAAATGATCCCCTACAGCTGCACTGAACTGATCTCCACACCACTGAAATTGGCATCAAATGCAGAGCATGAAGCCCAGTTCTTTACAGAATGGTCACCAATTCTAGTAGCCGGCAGGGTTTTTGTCCACTCTTAAAAATTTGTAGCTTACTTCTTTCCATAGCAATCAATGGGATGGATGAACATGCACTGCAGTGCACAGAACATCTCCTGGAGTGAGTCGTATGAAACTTACATGACCATGAGAGACAGGCAAGAGCCTCAGCCTGAAAATGCTGGACTCCATTGATAAATCAGGGTGCCTAGATCACTTTGTTCCCAGCAACTGGATACTCTGGGCTGCACTAGCAAGCACTCTTGATGATCAAGTTAAGGTCATATGCTGTGACAGATCAGAAAGGCCAGAGCTTTTTGGTTGGAAAGGCAATTATCAATCTACATGTCCCAATTCTGGCTTTGTAATGAAGGAAGACTAATTAATTTTTTTTTTTTCTGTAGTGAAAAGGACATGAATCTCTTTTTTTCCCCTTCTGGTATCTACATTGACTTATTTATTTGGTTGAACAATTTCCTTGGGAATTAAATTAGTACTAGCAGGAAAGAGGCAGACTGGCTTGGCCCTAACTCATTAAAGCAAGCAAACAAACAAAAACCAGAAAAGTCTTTTCTTGCTACTGTTGAAACAGCAATGAACAATAAGAAAGAACTACAGGAAAGATTTCAAACTTTATCAGTATTAAATCAGATTACATGAGGAGATGAGCAAAGACATAGAGTACTTTCCAGGTCTATATCTTTGAAGGAGCTAAGGAAATTTCACCCCAAATATGATTCCTTGGTATAAAGAATATTTTCAGTGAAAAGGCCATTTTTGATTAGAATGCACTAGCCTCTCTTCTATGAAACCTGATTTAGAATCAGAAAAGGGGCTGCTGGATTCCTTATCACATAGACCTGGCCCTAAGGTCTTTTGAAGCACTGAGACCTGTCTCTCAGGTTAATCTGCAACTCAATCTGTTTCCCGCCATCTACCCATCACTCCTAGCAACCTCTTACTACACATATATTTTCCAGTTTCTCTCTCCCCTCCCTTCTAAAAGGCATCTTTAAAAGCTATTGACTATCACTGAAATTATGGGAAATCATTCTTGTGATTCCCCCCATGCACATGGTATTTGGAAATAAACCTTTCTCTAAATAATCTACTATAACTGTGAGTTGATCTCTTCAGTGAATCAACCTAGAGGAAAAGGGCAAGTTTCCCTGAGACTCCCCTTCATCTTCTTTCCAGATAATTTCCTTAATTCCACAATCACAAAGTTCATTGGGAAGATATTGCAATGGATAAATCACAAGTAGACATATTTACAAAATACTTTCCACTAAACTGTGGTAAAAACCATCTATTAATTAAAGATTATAAAATAATTAGGGAAAAAGTCACTGAAATATATATCCCAAATAGAGAAAATTAGAAATAGCAAGAAAGAGTTTTTCCTGTTTTTTAAAATAAATTAGTTCCAATTTTATATTTAATTGCTTAAAATAAATTTAGAATAAAATTTTATCAATTACCAGTATAGTGTAAATTTTTTAATTATATTATAACAACTGTTAAGCTAAAACATTTTCAATTTATATAAGGATAAGTTATAGGCATATCTTATTTTTTTTAATTAAATCATAGCTGTGTACATTAATGCAACTATGAAGTACAATGTACTGGTTTTATATACAATTTAGATATTATTCCCACCTTAGGGAAATTTATAATTGAGCAAGATTACTTCTCATGAAAAAAATAAAAGCAATGCAAAATGAAGTAACTTATTCTGCACAGACTAGACAAGTACTGAAGCGTAAAGTCAGTGAAAGAACACTCAGGGAAAGTTTCATGAAGAAGGAGGAATCATGCCCAGGTTTCAATGAATGAGGCCAGATGATCAGAAGCTAGAAAAGCGGGAAGTACAGCGTGAGTAAGGCAGAGAGATGGTCAAATCCACCAACTAACTGAGAATGATAGTCAATGGCAGGGAAATAAAAAATATGTCCACTTGATAACTTGTAAATTAACGTTCATGGTACTGTGATGCACTACTGGCAAAAAGTGGAAACAAAGCTAAAGGTCCATCAAGGGATGAATGAGTCACCAGTAGGACCACACAATAGAATAGTACCAGACCATGAGAAGAAATGAAATGGTGATACATACAAGAACATGGATTCGTCCTGAAAACACGCTATGTGAAAGAAGCGAGTCACAAAGGAGTAAGTATTCTATGGCTCCATTTATAAGAACTGTCTACAAAACAGCATGGTACTGGCACAGAAATAAAGATGTAGATCTATGGAATCAGATAGAGAATTTAGAGATGAACCCAGCCACATGGGTTCATTCATATGAACACATATCGCCATTTAATCTTTGAAAAGCCTACAAAAAGCATGCAATGAGGAAAAAAGTCCTTATTTAACAACTGGTGCTAGAAGAACTATT